>BSXT01002491.1:0-29098 GCA_030267785.1 Phytophthora fragariaefolia | reverse complement strand
CTCGAAAACTTGATTCTTGCACATCTCAAGGATTTTCAGCCAATGAGGTCGCATGAAACTCCATGTTTATGCGTCCCAGAATCATGATTATTCTTGATATTGACCAGTAAGATAGCATGTAACGAATATAAACCATGCAATGTTTTATTACGCTGTACAGCGTAAACAGAAAGGTATGTATTAGCCATTGACGTGGGAGTCCTCTGCCATCTCATTGGCAGACGGACGTCCACGTCACACTGCAGGCGTCTGGGCTTTGCTTTTGACGATCGCAACGAACACCTCGTTGGGAATCTGAGAAAGACGTACCCGGATCTCTGTACGGTCGAAATGGGGGCCTTCCGCCTGTACGTATTACCACGCACTCTTTGATGCACGGTTCGAACGAACACAACAGCAATTTGGTTCGTTTTACTTGTCATCTCTAGACTGGATCTGGCGCAAACAGGGGACAATTCAAGCCAACGTAGCCGTGCGACTGTAGTTGTAGCCAACCGAATCACGGGCCAGATAATCTGGCCCGTGAATCTGGCAAATTGGGGGAATCAGACGTCCTCAAGACGTTGGAATATTTCAGGAGCCATCCTCGACACACAAGTCGATGTTGCGCTTCAAGCATAAGCGGACATATTCCTACATAGCACTTTAATGTGGGCGCGAGATCCTCGAGAACCTTGAGTCAACAGGCAAGGAGGGTATCAAATTGGGATCAAATACCGTTCCGGAGAGAGTGTAGCCATGATGGGATGAGTTCAACATTCCCGCTAAGACTACAGTCATCCCCGCCAGATTTACCACAGTGGGACTACTAAACACTGCAAGGTTTGAAGCTTCGCACAGGGCGCATGTATTGAGTTAGTACAAGGTAATGCTTAATCATGACATGCGTCGAATGACCATCGAGCTAACAATGCCCGACTGCCTTCAGCCATTCCTAATCGTTTCTGGCGTGTCTTCGTTCTAAGCCTGCGACGCCCATTGCAAAGCTGTGGTAATGGATATCTTCTGCTAAGGTTGTCTTGATATGTTTCTACCGACACTGTCCTCTATTTTAATGCGTGTGAACCGACTTTTAGCTCCGACAATTTCCCCTCATAAATACATCTAAGTCAGTACATCGTGTTGACGGCTTGAGCACCAATGAACAATCTCTGCGAGGTACATGGCTGATCGCAGGGGAAAATCTGCTGAATAGTCGTGTCGCACGACGCGTCGCGCCGTATCCTATCCTCATTTTCCGAGTAGCGCCGACATTTTCCGAGTAGCCATGAGCGACGATGAGGGCTCCAAGCACAAGCGGTGGTTCCCGCTCGAGTCCAACCCGGACGTGATGAACGCTTACGTGGAGAAGATGGGCTTCCCCACGCACCAGTTCAGCTTTTGCGACGTGCTGAGTACGGAGGAGTGGGCACTGGGCATGGTGCCGTCCCCCGTCATGGCGGTCATCATGCTCTTCCCCATCAAGCCGCATGTGGGTTTCAAAAATATTACAATAGGGCTGGGGTTGAGGCAGTTAACCCTCTTATTGCGAAAATGTTCTTACTGAACGAGAAAATAATTTATGTGCAGACGGAGGAGGCGGACAAGCAGGAGGCGGCGAGGATCGACAAAGACGGGCAGACGGTGTCCTCCAACGTCTACTACATGCGTCAAACTGTTGGTAAGTTTTCTCAATACCGATTTTGTGGCACCGTTTCTGAGTATTTTTATGATTAAATGTATGTCATATTGCAACCAGGCAATGCGTGCGGCACGGTGGGCATCCTGCACGCTATCGGCAACATGCGTCACTTTGTCCAGCTGAGTACGTTGTGCGCTGTTTTAGTGTTTTGTGGTGGAAAGGTGCTAATAGTGGTGATGGGCTGGCAGCTCCGGGAAGCTACTTGGACAAGTTCTTCAACGAAACGAAGACTAAAACGCCGGAGGAAATCGCGCAGTATCTTGAGGAGGACGACGAGGTGATTTACCCGATGAAATTGGCGTGCGGGACTGCTGTTCTGATCTCCCACGTTCTCGTTGTTGTTATGGTATAGCTGGAAGAAACGCACAGTAGCGCCGCGGAGGCTGGCCAATCGGAGGTACAAAGAGTTTGCACGATTTACTGCCTTGCGTGAGTCATTATAGGCTGATATTGCTCTGGTGCAGCAATTGGAAAGTGTGGATGATCCGATCAACACGCATTTCGTATGCTTTAGGTAAAGCCATACCTGCAACAGCTTGGAGAGTATACAAGCTCTCTAACCTGGTCTGATATAGCTGCGTGGATGGTAACCTATACGAGCTCGACGGCCGAAAGAAGCGCCCCATCAACCACGGACCCTCCAGTCCGGATACGGTTCTACAGGTATGTCGTGCTACTTCTTCGCGCTTTACGTGGCGTTTCTCTGATATGATTTTACGTCTTCATTCCTTTCATCAGGATGCTTGCCAGGTCATCAAGAAGTTCATGGCCCGTGACGAAGGCGAGATGCGCTTCACTATCCTAGCGTTGGCCAAGACGTCTACCGACTAACAGCCCCCTTGGGCCACGGGGACCAAGTGCAAATATCCACTATTGAGGTCCTCTAACAAGCAGCTATGCAATCGAGAATGAAGAATCTGAGATCGCTAATACTAGCGATTGCTGCGCTATCAAAAAATATCGTGCTGGATATCTTTACCTACCTGACCGTGACTCTTCGTGTGGTGTTTATGATGGGTCACAGCAAAAGGAATGGGTGGCAGTATTATCGTGCTGAATCAAGACGTCTGTGTCGTCAGCGACGATCCGATCGATTACGCCGCGCCATCACCTGCTGGGTATTTGTTTCCTGTTTGCTCACTGTCGTGTCTGCCACAGCATCCATCGATCTGTATGTGGCTACTACAGGTAGCGACACTGGTAGTGCAGATGGGAGCTTCGCCAAGCCTTTCAAAACCCTTACACGAGCTCAGCAGGAGGTTCGACTCAAGAACAAAATTGCTGCAAACAACAATACCCCCATCAACGTGTATATTCGTGCTGGTCGATACGAGTTATCAAAGACGTTTGATTTTTCCAGTACTGACTCAGGTGCTTCCAACAAGGCAACCGTCACATATCAAGCGTACTGCGACGCAGATGTTGAAAAGGCTGCAATTTCTGTTCGGGGGTTCCCTTATCACACTGGATCAGGCATACCTCCAAGACTGCTGTGGAATGGCGTTGGCAATATCAATGAGTGGGAGGGCCCGGTAGATCCATTTGCGCAGATTGGGGTCAACCGTACAAATAACTCACTACTGGTGATACCATCGCCAGCTCAAGATGTTGGGTCAGACATTGGTACTGTGTGCGTGGACAAGAATAATGGCGTCGGTCGTACCTGCTATGCTGAAGGAGGCCCAATAGCAACGTGTATTTACGGTTGTATGGTTGCTTGTCAGAGCCATATTGCACGAAAGCTCTATAGTGATAATTTTTACACCAAGTTCTCACATCTATTTGGCAAAGACCTGCGAAAGGAGGAGGACTGCGTCGAAATTTGTTCGCTGTCATGTCGTGGCTGTGAAAAAGTGGTTATCTCTGGGTCTAAGATTATTCCAGCAGGGTCACTTACGTGGACCTTAGACCGATCTGTCACGGTTAGTACTGTTAGCGGTGGCTCGCAAACTCGCAAGATTTTCCGGACAGATATGTCTTCTATCCTCCCACCTCTTGCAGAGGGTGTTGTACCAGCCAAGCCGGAAGACTTTACTACGTTTAATACACTGTATGTTGACGATATCCAAATGCCTCGTGCAGGGTACCCCAACTGCCTTGTGAACTTAACGCTGCCAGCACAAACTTTTGCCTGTTCGTATGAATCGGTCGATGTCGTGGAGTCTCGCGTTGTCTACAGCCCTACCACTTTTTCGAGCAGAATTTCGACCTGGACGAATATACAAGACATTATGGCCGATCTGCGGCCTCAGAGTACACAGCCAACCAGTCTACGCTACTCATTAGCATCTATTAGCAGCGTGACAAATGAAATTCAACTTGGTGCTGGAGGATCGGAGCTATCCTACGACATATTCACCGATGGTCCAGGAGCAGCATGGTCGTCGTCGTCGGCCAATCTTGACCCTGTGATTCGAGTTGAGAATGTGCTACAAGAGCTAGATTCACCTGGCGAGTGGTTTTTCGATGTTTCAACACGCTTGTTGTACTTGATCCCGTTGAAAACATCTACAACAGCTTCATCGTTAGCAACTAGCGTACTAGAGGTTCCGATGCTACATCAACTGTTGCGTGTGAGCGGCTCCCGCGAGAATCAGTATGTTACACCGACACACGCCCATACAACGCTCAGTGAAACCACATCACTTACTAAGACATCGAATCTACGCTTTCGATATTTGACTTTGTCTGGAACCCAGCTTCACCACCTTAACATTTGTAAGTTGTGAACTTATGCACAGGATATTCTCTGTTACTTACCTGAACGTGATTGTTGTTTTCCTTTAGATGAACGCGTTCCTGCATCAAAATGGCCTGTTGCACGTGTAGCAGCCGTCTTTCTTGAGTCAGTCACGAATATGACGATCGCGTACTGCAGATTTGAGAAAATTGGAGGTAACGCGATTATGGTTTCTGGAGAGAACAGTAACATCCAGCTCGTGAATAACAACGTTTCATTTGTGGGGAGCAACGGGATTTCTGTGCTAGCCCGGCGCGGCTATCAACGCAACTCGTTTCACGATCCTGTGCTCACGCATCTATTAGTGCCGCAATTTGTGAATATTTCCTTCAATCAGGTGCACCACTTCGGACAGCAAGTTGCTCATTCAGCAGCAATCATGGTGGTTGGAGCCAAGCAGACTACCATTCTTGGTAACCTGGTCTTCGGTGTCCCAAGCAGTACCAGCACTAACACGAGTGTGGCGGCACTGTTCACAGCAGCAGCGTATCACGTGATAAACGCCAACGGAGCCAATTTCGACGATGGACGTCCGATGATTCGCTCTATCACCAATCTCGGAGAGGATGCAATACCCGTGTCATCTGCATCATCGCTTTCTTCGCAATATCAGGTTACCGTCCCGCTGCTTGGATTTGACGTGAACACCGTGGTTAGGCTTGTGGGTGCACCTGAGTGTTTTTCTGGGAGTGGTCGAGTTGGATCTCTATACGGGGAGCTGACACCGTTCACGTACACCAGCTGTTCAGGTTGTTGTTCAGTGCACGACAACTATGCGCGTCTCCGGGTTTCCGGATCGGGGGTTGCTTGGAGTGGTGCCACATCTCGAGAAGTCGTCGTACGCCCGGGTGAGACAATTGATCTTTCTGCTACTTCATCGGCGTATTTCAACTCCATCATTGACGTTTATGTCGGTTTTCACGTGGTCACCCCTAACCAAATTCTCGACCTACCAACACAAGCAAAGTGGCGAATTCTCACAAGAAGTTGTCACTATGCAGAGCAAACGTACCGAGAGACTTGTGGTGGACCCTGCCAACAAGATGACGGGTGTGGGAATTCCAATGCTGCACTTCAACAAGCTCTTGGTACGACGCTCGCCTGTGCTAGTGGGTACGAATCCGATCCGCCGTCACTTATGTGCACAGGGCCGTTCGAAGGGCAGCGAGACTGCGACGGCTCTGGAGTAATCAAGTCGCATTTGTATTACAATTGCTCCATCGACTGCTTTGCCACAACGTGCACCTAACACCAACATGTTGCAATACACACCTCGCAAAACTAATTAAGACAGAGCAAGCTCATACGTAACTCCAATTTTCAACATGTTCACTTGTTTCTCGGTACGCTAGTGCCACGAGGCACAAGACATACTCGCGCCTTCCGACTGCTTTTTTCGGTCTTGCGCTCGGCCTGCGTTCTAAAAGGCCGTCGCGGATCCCTCGACCCATTATGTCATCTTCCCTTTTTGTTTTTTCTCTCTCTGCTGTTACCACACACACGAGCTCCTCCCGCGATTTCTTGATAGGTTCCTGTGTTTCCTTCGCGCGTCAGTAGGTCAGCAAGTGTATCCTGCCTCTCAGGTATCTCTTATCACACATTGGATAGCGACGAAGGTCGCCCCACGAAGCTGAATCCATCGAAGTCGTTCGGGCGGTCCGTCTTCGCCATCATCACACTTGGCTCGCGATCACGGGCCGTAATTTCATTCATGTTGCGAGGAGCGTAGTGCGTATCCATCTTACCCACACCCGGGTTAAATGGAGGCTGCATCTTGCGCTCAAGCAGCTCCGGCCAGTCAATGGTGTCGAAGAACGGGTGTGTCAGCACCTCGTCGGCTCCACGCGGGCCACTGCCAAGACGCATCATGGGGTCACGCGTAAGTAGCTTCATTAATACAAAACAGAATACCGCGTTAGACATTTGTCATTAGTGAGAAAACAAGTGGCCAACGTGATCACTTACCCCGTTGATGAGCGAAATCGCAGCGTCCGAAAAACTGGGCGAGAAAGTGACCCAGTCCTGCTTCAAAATGGTTTGGAACATGATGTCCCGGTTGCGGTGGTAGTAAGGCGGTTTTCCACCGATCATCTCGTACAGCAGGATACCAAATGACCACCAGTCAGCAGCCTTGCCGTAGGCCTTACCCTTCAAAAGCTCAGGTGCAATGTATGCAGCCGTGCCACAGAAAGTCGTAGCACCCTTCAGTCCAGAGACACCGACCTTCGAAAGACCGAAATCAGTGATACGTACGTGACCGTCGTGGTCCATCAACACGTTCTCAAGCTTTGCGTCACGGTAAATGATATTAGCGCTGTGGAGATGCGCGATGGCCGCAGCAACCTCGGCGGCATAGAAGCGAGCCCATTCCTCCGGGAATTTACGGCGGCGGCGTAGGTGAGTTGCCAAAGAACCGCCGCTGAGGTAATCCATCACGAGGTACAACTTCGATTCACTCTGGAAAGCGTAGTGCAACTTGACCACGAACGGATGCGAGATTTCCGTCAGAATTTTGCGCTCTGCCATTGTCGTGTTGACGAGGCCCGACGACACAACCTGCTGTTTCTTCAGCACTTTCATAGCGTAACACTCACCTTGGTGTGGTGGGGTGACCTTTCGGCACAAGAAGACCTTACCGAAACCACCTTGACCAACAACCTTCATCAATTCGAAATCCTTGTCCGAGATCAACCGTTGCTGCTTGTCGCTAGAGCTACCAGCGTTACCAGAGTTACGTTTCGGCTTCGCAACAGGTTTGGGCAGATAGTACGTTGCCTTTATTTTGCCATCTTCATCTGAGCCATTGTTCTTGTTTCCGTTCTTTCCTTCGTCGGCACCACCAGACACATCACTCGATTCATCACCATCAGTTTCACCTATCACAATTATGTTGGATTGACGCCGTGGGCGACTGGCAGGCTTCGTAGCCGTCTTTCGCTTTCTCAGTTCGGCACGAACGTGCTTTACAACAGCAGTCATGCCAGGTTGGTTCGGGTTGGCCCCGATAAATGCAAATGCAGGGTCCTCCGCCTTTTCAAGGGTCTTTGGCGTGTTGTCCGCCTCCTGGGACGGCATGAAGCCCAATGATAGACACACACAGTTCACGCGCGCCTGAGAGTCCACGATCTGAGCGCCAAGCGGCTCGTATGATGCCTCCCAGTTAATCGATCGGCGACCAAGAAGTTCCAGAATACCGGGAGATTCACTGTGGTCGATTTCGTGCTTGGATTCAATCAGCGCAATTCGATGGATTTTGTCACGGGCGCTCAGCTCGTATGTCTCCAGAATGGACTTCACAAGCGCGCCACCACGTGCATAAGCGATAATTGACACTTGGCCCTTGCACTTTGTGATGTACTGATCCCACACATAAAGAACGTGTTCCGTCGGGGTAGTCGAGTTCGGAATTGGGACTTCGCGTTCGAATCCGCCGGCTTCATACACGACGGCTGAGTTGGAGAACGGGTTGCAAACCACGATACCATAACCCTCTTCTTGAGCACGGCTAAAGTAAGGTGTCATTGACCACTTATGGTCAATGGTCAGTTTCGTGTTTTCAGGGTCCTGCTTCCAAAGACCAAGCGGACCCGAGTCCGACAGGAACAGGATAAGTTTCTTCGCTGATGTGTACGCCATTGAGCTGTAGAATCGGCAGCGCACCGGGGAATCAGCTGATGGCACGAATTGAGGCGTGAAATCCAACTCCCTCTCCATGAAGTTGTAAATATCCTTCTTGTCCGTGCGTTCACTCATACGAATAGACGGGTTCGCTGGGTGTTTTAGCTTAGGCAGCTCAACTGGTTCATCAAAGGCGGAAATGCCACGAGTATCCAGCTCCAGTGAGTCCGCAGAGCTCTTACGTTCGCGACCTTCAGCCTCATCTTCCGTTGGTTTGTCCTCTTCCTCGTCGTCGGAATCTTTTGGTTTCTCTTCTCCCTTCTTGTATGCTTCCGAAGGTGGTTTTGTCGGCAGCTCTGTGTCATCCCCGCTCTCTTCGTCACTGCTCGACTCCATTGCCAGCATCGCAGTCGTCTTGCGACGTCCCATACCAGCCATGAGCAATCCCGCAGAAGATCGTGATGAACTTCGGACCGGTACCGGAGCAGGCTTCGGCTCCGCCTTAGACTCTTCTTCGGAATCACTAAACGAGGTGAAACTGTGTTTTTTGGGCTCAGGCTCAACAATGCCGAAGTTAGGCTTGAGTGCATTCTTCTTAGGCTTTGGCGGGGTTGGAGGAGCTGCCACAGGTGATGAAGCTTCTCGAGATGACGCTGGAGACTCTGCATCACTACTAGAATCTTCACTTGGTCGTTGCACGGGTGAACGAGGAGTCGGGTTCGCATCATATGAGGGTGCCTTGGTGTCCTCCTCGTCCGATACAGGATACTTAGTGGGGGTCGTCTTCTCATCAGCTTCCACTTCACTGAGAGCCGCGTTAATATCCTGATCAAACTTAGCTGAAGACGTGTTACCTTGCTCAGGCTGTTCCATCCGCTGCTGCGAAGATCCTCTTGTTAACCGGTTAGGGTACGTGCCTTCCTTATCGCCAATATCAACGCCGTCCGGGGTTTGCATTACAGCAAGTAGCAGCGTCCTAGCACCTTCGGAGAGCGCTTCTAGTTCGTCAAACGGTGTAGTTTCGTCATCAATGTCATCGCGTCCATCAATATCATCATCTCCCTCATCATTGACAGTCTGAGCACGCGACGATCGGTCACCCACAGTCGTTCCACGCAAGTTGAAACCGCAGGCTCCGCAAAAGCGGGAACCCGTCAGAACTGCATTACAGTTCGGGCAACGCTTCTTCTCGACCTCAGGTTCTTCCTCGACTGCATTTAGCTTGTGCAATGCGTTCATCCATTTATTGCGCTCACGGTCGTTATCGGCATAGACATAATAAGGTACCTGCTCGTTTGTCATGAACATGAAGCCAAAAGGCTCACCATCCCACTTCTGCACGTCTTCAACCAATACTTCAGCAAGAGGTTTACCCTTTGCATTGTTTGCCATGTCATAATCCGAGTAGTAAGAAATTGTGTTTCCACGCAAAATGAAATAGCGTTTCTTCCAGCTTTTACGCTTGTGCCCCTGTTTGGTCAGATATCCTGCGCACGATACGGGCTCCGGGACCGTGGCCGTTGATTTCTTCACAGTCGCTAACCACTTCTGCTGTTCACCAACAGTATCGGCAATCACATAAAACACATTTCCTGTGACCGTCATGAACATCAATCCATTCGCCTCTCCGTCCCAGGCCGCAACAGACCTAATTTCAACTTCCGCCATCGCTAGCTGGTTGTCTCGGTATGCCTGCTGATCGGCGTAATGGCGCAGCGACGTGCCATTCAGCACGTAGTACGCCATGCGCTGGCTCGGGACCAGGTGGCCGCGCTTCGTGAGGTATCCTTCGCAACTGACCTCTTCGGTCTCGACCATGAACTCCTTAAGCGCACGCAGCCACCTCGAGCGCTCCGACTCGGACGACGCATACACGTAGTAGGGGATCTGCTTGGTGGTGTAGAACATGAATCCGTGCGCTTCGCCCGACCACGTGGCGACCTTCTCGACCGTCACGGCGCCGTACTTCTTGCTCTTCTCCTCGCTCGAGTAGTACTCGAGCACGTTACCTCGCAGCGTGAAGTAGCGCGTCTTCCAGTTCGTGAAGAGGTGTCCTCGCTTGGTCAGGTATCCCTCGCAGCGGATCTCCGTGGGGGTTCCCTCTGGCACGGCCAGACGCGCCTCCTTCTCGCCGCGCGTGAGCATGAACGTCTCCCGGCTGAAGATGCTGCGTCTCGAGACGGAGCGGCGGTTGCCGCCGGCGTTGTTAACGGGCGCCGTCTGGCTGAAGTCCGTGCCGCCGAAGCCCGTGGAGGCGGCCGGATTGAAGCCGCCGCCCCCGAAGGCGGGCGCCGCCGTGTTGGCGAACTGCTGGTTGGCGCCGTACGGCGTGGAGTTGGGGCCGAGCGAGTGGCCGAGGTGGCCGCTGCCCTCGAGACTCTGCTCCGTCATGGCGTCGAGGTTGGGGTTGGACACGGGGCGCGGCATGCTGCCGCCGGGGATCTGCGGCGGGTAGTGCGGCGGCGGCGGCGGCGGCGCGCGGTTGAACATGCTGCCGCGCGACGACGAGCGCGGCAGGCGGCCGTGCTCCGCGCTCTGCGTGGCGCGCAGCGGCGGCGGGTTCGCGTCCGCCGAGGCCGAGGACGACGAGCGGAGGATGGACTCGCGCAGCGCGTATGACGTGGGCGACGTCACCAGAATGTCGTCGTCGGCGGGCTGCTGGAAGGTGTGCGGGGCCTGCTCGGCGCTCATTGCGGCATGGACCGGGTGCTGCGGGTATACAAACACGCAGTGGTTAGTTTTGGACCGCAAGAGTGATGGTCAACGGCCCCGCGATCTTCTCCGCACTCGACGCGACAAGCACGCGAGCTGCGGCGGGAGCACGCGGAGCCGCGCGCGCAGCGGGGGGGGGGGAAGCCGCACGCACCTGATGCTGCTGCTGCTGCCTGGGGGGCCCGTCGGTCGGCGTCGAGCCGCGTGGATGCGCCGGGGGGGAGAAGCGAGAGTCGCCGGCCTTCTCCGCTTCGCTGGCGTCGGGGGGGATTTTTCGGACAAACAACGCCGAGTGAGGCATTGTACCGTTGTGGTACAGCACGGGTTATGTTCTCGCACACCACGTCCCAAATGGCGAAACCGCTCGAGCCTGCGCTGCGTCGAGCGATGGAGAGTGAATGTCACTGCGGACGACGTCACGCTGGACTGCTACGTACCGGCGTCCGTGGACGTACGTGTTGCAGCAGTCAAATGACCGACGACGCTGCTAAGCCTTTCGACCAAGAGCTTAACGCAGGAACGACTTTAGTGCTCCTGGTGGAACGCATCACGGCGAGCTGCTGAGGGTACATCGCTGCATCCATACTACATGTACAGGTACCGATAGCGCAGACTGCTGTTCATCGTGGCGAACAGTCTCGATGCCTCCTCCGCCACAATATATCACTATCGAGAGGATTGTCTGGTTTGACGGAAGGTGAGCTAGCTGCTGTTTGGCCCTCTTCAATGAACTGCTGCAGCACGAATGCAATGGCGCCGAAGCGCGGTGTATGCGCGCACGACCATGGCGACTGCATTGTCGACGCGGCGGGCGGACGCCCTCTCGTGGTGACGCGCCCGTTAAGACCGGATAGAGCTCCAGCGGCCGAGCCGTGTTGGTGGTCAGGGCGACGCGATGGAGACGACGTTGCAAACTGCGATGGAGCGCAGATAAGACTGGCGCAGGCAAGCAGCCTGCTCGCTCTCTCGCTGGAGCGCGGCGCCAGGGAGAGAGCGGTTCGGACGTCTGGCCATCTGCGTCGAGCTCTGGAAGGAAAGGGAGCGTGGAACCTACGCTGCGTCCTGCGCCCGGCAAGGTGCTGTGTGCCGGCGAGCATGGCCTAATAATCGTGTGCAGGGTTTGCATACCGACGTGCCAGTGCGGCGTCGCGAGGCGGCTGCTTTTTGTGCAATGGGACGACGCGCCTTGCGTGGCTGGGCCAAGTTTGGGCGGCCCACATCGCGCTCAACGTACGTCCTCGAAACTGCAGAGCAATGAACTGTAGAACCAAAGCATGTATTCGAGTGCGCACGAAGAACCAATGTTTTTTTGGTTAAATAACAGCGATAGCAAGGGTGGTGCGTGATTCGGTGGAGAGGTATGGTACACTTCGTCCCTTCAACAACGATGCGGTGCGAGGGAGCTTCGTCTACGGAGTAGCTAGAAGGCGACGATACCCAGCTGGAGGCGAGGCAACGTCGAGCGCGCGAGCTGGAGCTTGTCTGCAGAGCAGCAGCGAGCAACGTGCCAAAAAACTATGCTCAGACTCATGCCGTCTTGCCCGCGTTGCCGTTCAAACTATCGGTGATGAAGCTGCTGGGGGGCAAATTGGGCACTGTGGTGCTGGTAGCGCGGTACCCGTCGAGTTTGCCAGGCATGAGAAAGCTAATGGGCGGCAGGCGCGTGGTCCCTGCCGGCGGCGGCGCTAGTCCTGCTAGGCCATTGGGCACGCCCGCGTCAGCAGCAGCGTACTGCGCGTTCCTGAACGCGTCGGACGCGTTCTGGTCGTAGCCGAAGCGGCTGAGCGGCGAGACGGAGGACCCGCTGGGGAACGCGGCCTCCAGCGACGTGATGGAGTGCAGGCTATGCCGGCGCGCGCTGTCGCTGCCGACGCCGATGCTGCCGAGCTTGGCGCGCCGAGCCACGCTGACCATGCGGTGCTTGCGGTCGCTCTTGCGCTGGTGCTCGTTTTGCCTGTCCCGGTGGAAATGGCAGAGGGTATGCAGCTGACCGTTTCGCTTGGTGGCGCGCGGGTTCGAGCACTTGCCGGACTTGTACTTGCACAGGAGCTGCTGCTGCTCGCCGCCACGCGGCGAGCTCAGCGCGGCGAAGCCGTCGTCTTGGCTGTTCATGAGGTGGTGGCTGCGCTTGAGTCGGCGCTGGCGGTAGAGCTCGCTGCCTCGGTCGGCGCTGTCCGGCTGCAGTCCCGTGTCGAGCTGTTCGCGATCCGAGTTGTGCATGCACCCGCGTGCTGAGCTGCTGCTGTTGTTGCTGCTGCTGTTAGCTCGGCGCTGCGCGGAGGGCGGCGCGCGTGGATACCAGAACGGCAACGGGGCGGGCGCTTGCTGACGCCGGGCGAGAAAGCGAAGTGAGCGTCGGAGCCGAGCGCGCAGGATGCGACCGCGCCAACCACCGGGCGTGAAAGTGGCAAGTGCGTTGCAGCAAGTGGCAAGTGCTGCTCCAGTGTGGCTGGGCGCGGGTTCTGGCTGGGGTGGGGGACTGCTGAACGCAAAACGCTTGCAGCGCTGCAGAAACGCCTGCAGATTTTGGTGCAGAGACGGCGCGCTCGGCGGAGCAACCGTCCGCATTAAGTCGCCGGTGCTGATAGTAGCCGGCGGCTTGCTTGCCCTATACCGACGCGCTTCGGGCGGCTCGCGAGAAAGCTTCCTCGCGGCCGTCGCGGAGGAAAAAGCGCGGAGCTCGCCGCCGCCGCGGGGAGCCACCTTCCTCTGCCGGGAATGGCCAGCGGCGCCGGCGTAGCAAGGCGAGTCTGCCAAGCTCAGCTCAGATTGCCGAAAAGTCCTGCGGCGAGCATTCGCGCAGACGCTGAACCCCGCCACTGATTTCTTCCGTGTTCCTTTGGCTCCGCGCCGCGCCCAGGGGCGCTTTGCAGCTCGGCCTGACTGCAGCGGGCCGTACGAGCGAGCGAGCACTCGCCTTGCAGTCAAGTCAAGAGTAGTGCCCCTTCGCGGGTGCAAGTCGGCTGCATGGTCCGTGGAAGAGCGTCGGATCTTCTGGATGGCGGCCGGCGAGAGCAAGCCGTGCCATAGCACGCTGTGGTGGCGATCTTGCCGTCCGGCTTCATCTTCAAAGCTCAAGTGCGCAGAGCCGAGCCCGATCCACGCGCGACTCGGTCTCTGCTGGGCTTTCTGTGGTCGCTCGAATAAGATGCACCGTTCTACCTTTTGCGACCGCACGAGAACGGCCCGGGAAAGGGCCGTTCGGAGACTCCGTTTACGGGTTTCATTCGCGTCCCGAGCAAACGACAGAAGCGGCGCGGGCCAAGTCTTGGCCGGCGGCGCAGCCCTGCTGCTTTTTGGTCGAGCCACGCGGCCTGGCTGGTGGCTGGTGCGAACTCGCTCGCTCGTCGCACACTCGGGCTCACGCCCCGCGGCCGCAGCGGTCGCTTTGTTTGCGAGATTCCCCGGACTAAGCTGGTTGCGATGACTTGACGCCGCGAATTCTGGCCCCTTCCGCCGCCATGGCTGCCCACCGCAGCGTGAGTCACGAGCGACCGCGACACCGGCCCGGTCGCCACCCGGCGGGCGCAGCACTGTCCGAACGCCCGCGCATGATATAACGTTCCGCGTCCACGCCAACGTGGCGCGGACCATCATGTGGCGTCGCCACTCGGCGTGCGGGGCCTTATCGCGTCGCAGCCAAAACTTGCTGGATCTTGTTTGTCTCAGTAAGTCCGCCCTTGGGCCCATGCGATGCCGCTGGCCTGGGTTCCAGTTGGCAGCGAAAGGGCTGAAGGAATGCGCTGCGAGCGCTGTTGCCTGTCCTGGACGCGCGTGTTACCAGTCGAACCGGCCGGCCGCTCACAGCGACGAGCTGCGAGGAAACCCCGGTCGCACCGAGGCCCCGCGCGCCGGGCATGACAAGTGCAGGCAACGCCCGTGGCCCTGCTCGTGCGCCCGGTTTGTCGTGGGTCAATAGCGCAGACGGTGCTTGGGACCAGTTAAAGCGAGCTGGTGCCGCCCAGCGAGCGTGCCGTTACGTGGTACGCCCAGCGGCTGGGGCAAGAATAAGATCGATGACCCGGAGATCGGCCTCGCGCCATCCGCGCATTGCTGGGGGCGGCGCTGGATATTCGCTGGGTTCGGCTGAGGCCGGCCCACTCTTGCCGGTGTGTGGACACCGCTCGCTTGCTCGCGCGTGAGCCGGCACTGTCGACTCGACAGTGTCGAGACGCCGGAACGTGCAATAACATTGCGCTGATGCTGTCAGCGGTGATCAACCACGCTTGACGCGCAGGCCGATCTCGTGGCGCGCGGACGCTGAGCCTGATTTCTTGCCGCGCTCGGTGTGGCTCGTCACCGGAGCAGTCCAGCGGCGCGGGCCGCGGCGACTGCCGCTTCTGGTGGAGCTTGACCGTGACGTGGGATGAGTCCGCCCGCCGTTGCGCGCGGGGTGCCGAACGGATGAATGGCAGCCCGCGGGATGCTCTGGCGTGCGGCATGGTGACTGCGTCGAGACCCGAGGTGCTGCGCACGGTAACGGAGCCGCCGTCCAGACCAAGCACCACTTGCGCCAGCAACTTCAGTCGGGACTCACTGAACGGTATCGACACTCCGCTTCCCGTCGCGAACTCACATCCGGACTAAGCACCCGCACAACAGCTGAGGCCTCCCCCGCGAGCCGCCGGCTTGTACATTCCCGCCGCCGCGTGCTTCCTTGTCGCGCAAGTGCCCCCGCGGGGCGGCCTGACTGCAGGCTGCAGCTGAAACGCAGAGCCCCCACAGCTTCGGACCAGCGAGCGCTGCGCTCGTTGAGCACGACTGCGTTGGACATTTCCCGATCAGACAGTCGGTGTATGCCGAAGCCTACTTCGCCATCGCCTCTCATGCAGCTCGTCCCCTCCTCCTCCCGAGCGATGTGCTCAGTTCACAACCACGCACACCGAAGACCCTCCTTCATCTTTCAACGCTTGACCAACGGCGCGGCCCATGCGCGACCATAGTCATACTGAAACCTTTTGCAGCTTCGTCTCCGCAATTCTGCCGAACTCCTGGTGCAGACTCATGGTAGATCTCGCGGTTGCTTTTGCTTCGATGAGCTACCATCGTACATGGATCGTGCTCGAAAAAGGTGAGCTTACCCCCGTGCAGCCCAGCGGCGCACCGCAAAGCGCTCGTTCTCATCTTCTTGCTGCCGCAGTATCGGATACAGCAGTGCTGTATCGTGTGCCTGTAATGCGAAAGTGAGCGAGATCCACTGAGGAGTCGCCATGTTGTTGGCAATCTGGCTGCATGTATCCGTTTTGCATAGCAACCTCAGCGAGGGTGTTCGTTCAAGATGCAGATGTAGGGCGCTGTGGAGTGCAGACTGCTTGCGCTGTTTGTTGCATTAATAATACACGCAGCCGTAAGACCTGCGGACGTGTGAACAAGAATCATTGTAGCTGCACGCTGGACCCCGCTCGTCCTCCAGCTTGCTTAACCCACCGGTCATTATGTGCCAGGCGTTCCGAGTAGTGCGCAACTCATATTATAGCCTTTACAAACTCAGAATTATGCGATGGAGGACATAGTATCACAGCGTTGATGAGAGTGCAAACTCAAACTCGCCCTCGGGTTGTCTACACACTGTTACGATCGCCACTGTCACTGTCACAGCTGCATCCGAGCCTTCACCCGTCGCAACGTCTATCCGCTGTAATACTCGATGGCTGCGCGAGAATCTCAGGCCAAACGAGCGCACAGTTGGCAATGGTCCATCGCCATCGCCGATGGACATTGAGTTGTGCAACATATAGGAACCTGCTGCCTCTTTCAACAGCACCAACGTTAACAGCAGGCGAGCGTCGGGCTAATCATGAGACAGCAGGACGTCCATGACCCATTGGGGTGGTGGGGATTGAGAAAGTGGCGATAATTAAAATACCGGTATCCGATATGGCAGCGGCATTCTGGCATTCTGGCAGGACTCAACTTGGGCAATACACATGGAAAAAGAGCAGCCGGCAAGTATAATACCTGGCCCCGAAAGGCTAAGTCTGCCTCGATGAAGGATCTACCTGTACACATGCCGGCGACGCAGTACAGTACATGGTATGTACAGTACCACAATGGCGAAGCGGTCTGACTCTGACGGCTGCGGGCGCCGAGAATGACGCGGTCGTCGGAAGTTCAACCTGCGTCCAACTTATATCGGGACATGATGCGTCCCGGAAAGAGCTGTGCGCCCCGTTGGGCGGGCGCACTACGGTACAAGTATACTATCGGTCCTCACGCACGTCCGGGGCCCCGCCGCCATGCGCTCGCTGTCGCTCATGACGTTCAACCTGCTGGCGCCGTGCTACTTCCGGCACGGCGGGCAGCTGGAGAGCGCGCACCCGGGCGCGTTCCTGGCGCGCGCGCAGGCCGCGATCGGCGCCATCAAGCGCGAGCGCTGCGACGTCGTGTGCCTGCAGGAGTTCTGGTTCCAGCGCGAGTACCAGCGCGCGTTCCGCCAGGCCTTCCAGGCCACGCACTGCCTGCACTCGGTGAAGCGGCCGGGCGACAAGCAGGACGGACTGGCCGTGCTCGTGGACAAGCGCAAGCTGGAGCTGCACGCCGTGGAGAGCGTGGACTTGGTGGCTGAGGCCGGCGACCGCGTGGCGCTGCTGCTGCACGTGGCCGCCAGGGACAGCCGCGCGCCGCTGGCGCAGCGCTCGCTCGTGGTGGTCAACTCGCACCTGACCTTCCCGCACAACGACATGTACGCGAGTCTGCGGCTCACGCAGATCGACCGCGTGCTCTCGGCCGTGCGCAAGTACATCGCGCGCCACGAGCTGCACGACGCGCCCGTGCTGCTCTGCGGAGACTTCAACGACTACAACGACCCCGTGTACCGCCTCGTCACGCGGCACGGCTTCGCCAGCATGTTCGCGCAGCTGCACGGCCGCGAGGCGCGCATCACGCACTGCAACCACAACAACCGCGAGGTGGGCGTCGACTTCATCTTCGGCGCGCGGCTCGAGAGCCCGCCGCCGAGCGAGCCGCGGCTGCTGGGGCTTCGGCATGACGACGACCTCGACGACCTCGACGACCACGCGCCCTGCGTGCCCAGGCTGCAGCTCAAGCCCGTGGACTGCCACCTCGTGCCGCGCAGACTGCCCGACGTGGCGCGGCTCAAGCGCCCGCAGTTCGGCCACGACTGGCAGCACGTGCAGGCGCCCGTGCTGCTCAGCGACGAGGAGCAGCTCGTGGACTACTGGCGCCTGGTCTCGGACCACCGGCCGCTCGTGGCCAGGTTCGACATGCGGGACGGCGTCACCTGCAGCAGCGACAGGATCGCCGTTCCGTCGTTAGAGGACGTGAGCGCGCTCACGGCCGAGATGAGGGCGCGGCTGCGGAACACCATCCACATGGACGCAGCGGCCGACGGCCTCACCCCGTAACGCAGACACAGCGCTGTGTTTTGCTGGTAAGTTAATACCGAAGAGTTTTTGTCTATTCCTCACGTTGTCTAGTTTTGCTTAGTGTACGGGTCCAGCGCCTGTCGGTATGAAGTGACGTGGTGCAGCGCCCGGAGCAGCTCCTCTTGGGCCTCCTCGGCCTCCTGGATCGCCAGCGCCAAGTACAGGCGTTTCCAGCGCTCAAAGCCAGATCGCAGCAGCGCCAACGCCAACTTGTCGACGAAAGCACGTGCGTTGGCAATGTGCACGGTCGAAATCGAGACGCCGCGCTTTGCTCTGGTAGCTGGGCTGCTTGCAAGCCGGTCAAAGGCGGTGCGAAGCTGTCGTCTCCGTGCACTGCGAACCGAAGCGTTTACTACTTTCCAGGCGCTGCGCTGCTGCGATCGAACCATTTGGTGCTCGGCTACGAGCAGATCAGTAAGCAGTGCGCGCGCAATGTGTGCTGCGATATCCGTCGTTGGTGTGAACTGCTTTGAAGCCACCTGAAGCTGGGTTGTCATGCGTCTCAGTGCTCGGGAGCCTGCTCGTACTTGCGAGAACCATACCCACACGGCGAATTTTGCAAGCGCCCGGTAGTGGCGACGCAAGTGCCTACCTATTCGATGCAAGCTCACCATACGTGCCCGCTTCAAAGCAGTCCTGCGTTTCCAACATCCGACGTATCGCTGAAGATTTCGTCGCTGAGCTGCAACAGTTAGCGCCCGAGCGAATCCTGTACGACGCCCACAACAGATGCAAGTGCACAGCTTCCATTTGCTGAAATAACTGAGCAAGAGCTGAAGTCGCGCGCTAGAATCGACAACTTTCTGACGCTTCAACTCAACCAACATCAAAGTCGACTGCAGCGTGGCTGAATCGGTCTCGATGGTGAAAACCCTCCATCGATTCCAGCCACGAGCCAAAAGTCGCTGTTGCCACACATGCCTCACCAGCAAACACATGTGCAGCGCATTCCGTTTGTCTAGCATAGTTCGTTTGAGGACACCTCGCCATTGCCAATATGTCTGCAGTTGCATTTTGAGTCGCTTCCTAGAGTCCAGAGCCGCGATCAAGTCTGTATGCCGTGCCCGCGTCACAAAGATTGACTTCCAGCTCGCCCAACAGTTCTGGACAAGTTTATTGTTTTGTCTACGCTTGGACACGGCTATGGATCTTTTGATGCACCGGCACGTCCGAGTAAACGCTTTCCAAGAGAGAAAAACTCGGCGCTTCAACCATTGCGTGGCACACGTGTGAACTACGTGAGCTGCCCATTCAGTGGTGTCCAACTCCACTCGCTTAATTTCCTCAGCTGCCCGGATCCGTAAAGTCAAATGCTGCCACCGGTGGAACACTAGACGTCGATATCGTACGGATAGTGCCACCATCCCCGACTTCAATGCACGAATTTGCTGGAGTTTATTCCTCCACACCTCTAGTGCACCAGCGACGCGCGATTTGCACCCGAGCTCGAGCTCTCGACGGATCTTCCTGGCCGCAGAGGTGAGCAATCGCTGCCGGAGTGAATTATTATGCTGTCCAAGCTGCGCAACCCGCAGCAATAATTCCTCGTGTCTTTCCTCCAACGCGTTCAACTCTCTGTCCCGTTTGGCTACTACAAGCTGCCATTGTGCCACGCGCTCTGCGTCAATCAACTCTGCAGCTAGTTTCGTATAGGACATCCAGCGCTCCCATGCACCCTGAAGTGAATTCCGGAGAGCGCCGATCACCAATCTGTCATAAATCAAGTGTTTCACGTCTACCGAGTGTTGTGAGAAAAGTACCCACGCGCTCAAGATAATTCGTAGACGACGGCATTCCCACATTTGTTGGCGTCTCCAAATCTGTTGACGCAAGATTGTTCTCCGTCGGGAATACTGGTGCCAATTCAAGAAGCATCGACGTGTAATCCGCTGGCGAGATCCAGCATGTGCCACCTGGATCATCGACTTCATCTTTGCTTTAGTTTGCACGTAAAGGACCCACTGACGAAAGTATCGATCGCGCAGAGCAATACCTGTCTTCCTTTGTAAAACAAGGGCTATTCCACACATCATTTTCAGTTGGTGTTCTCGCTGTCGTGCACTATGAGCTGCATACGCCGAAGATGCGATAACGGATTGATGTCGAAAGATTTCGTGTTGGCGTTGACGTAGCATTGAAAATCCCCGACGCCACCGCCAAAGCTCATATATCCTCATCAATCGGACCAACCTGACATTGACATCTTGCATCCAAATGCTCCACTGATCCCATCGATAAAAGCCTAAAACAAGGAGCTCCACTCGGGTCCTGTTTAATGTTCTCATGAGTAGATGAATTTTCCGCTTTGATTGATGAACCGAGGCAAGCCACGACTCCCAAATACTTCGAAGGAGTCGACGCGTGCGGCGCTGGGCGAGTGCAACTCTTTGTTCGACAACATATCGTCGACGTTGCTCCACAAAAGCTTTCCAACGTGCGAAGTTGGCTTCGAGGCATGGTCTTTGCCATGATAAAAATTTGACGGCTGCAATCCGTTGTGCGTTAACTTTACGCTGGCGGGACATAGCTAGTTTGGTATGCTCAATGTGCTGTTGGTGAGATGCTACCAAAACCCATCTTTTCCAGCGGTCTAGAGCGATGCGAACCTGTCGGAATTGGTGACGTCTAGCGTTTCGATACAAAAGCTGTTCAAGACGATTTTGTCGTTCCACCATTGTCCGCCACTTTTGAAAATGCCACGCCGTCGTCACCTTTGCTCGCCACCCAAGAACGCCGCACAGGTGGTTTCGAAGTCGCTTCGAACACGCAATATGCTGTTTCCATGCTAGAAACACTAACACCTGGCAACGCTTGTTACGATATCGCCTCACGAGGGCCTCCTTGAATTCCAGCATTGATTTGATTAAAGATTTCTGTGCGTCTGTCAATGCAGTGTGTTTTGATACGATACTGTCAGTTCGCTTCCAGTGATTCCATGCGTGACGCAAGTATATTTTGTGCCATATAAGACCTGTCCAGCGAGCTCCGGTCGATCTCAGATCATGTTGATGATACATTTGCAAGAGCTTGGCCCACGCTGCAGATTTAAGTTGCCGTGCGTTGATTGTCAGCAGTCTTTCTGCGCAATGTTGTGTCTGCGTGCGATGAAGCCATGTACCCCAGGAAAGTTGGATTAAGCCATACTGTTGCTTTAGCACAATCCTCTGTAGGCTTTCGCAAGCTTTTTTATTCCTAATCGCGAGATATCTCCAAGAAGTAAACACGACTCTACGCTCTCGCGCAGTTTGAATTTGCTCTGCAAGTGCCATTACCCGGTTTTCAGACCGATGGAATAGCTCAGCGCTGATCCTGTCTCGCTCGAAAAGGGTTTTCTTGTGTGCCTGACGCTCCCAAAGATTGAAAGCTTGGCGTTCTGTAACTAGTCGAAATTTATTCAGTAAGTGTTGCAATAGTCGGTGCTGCTTGGTCCACGGCGAACCGCTTATTTTTCTCTGCCATTGCCGCATAGTGGCTTGGAGTATCGCGTATCGTCGTTTTTCAGCGAAGAGGGTTCGTCGACGTTTTTGACGCGTACATTCAGCAGCAGTCAATCTCCATTTATGAATCGTGCAGCGTAGCACTTTGATTCTAGTCGTCGCCCGAAGAACAGCGTCAACGTGTTCTTGGGCTTGAAGTGTTGATGCTTTCAGAGTTACAATTATATCGCTTATCACAGCTCGGACCCACTGCTGCCACTTGCTGCAAAGTCTTCGACAATTTTGTCGTTGGACTATTTGTCTCAGTGCTGTGCGTCTACGGGCCATTAGGGAGGAATGTCGGTGCCAACTATGAAGATGCTGTAATCTGCGAGCACGACTAGCATGTTTTCGGAAGGCTTGAACGATAAACTTCTCTCGTGAGTGATTCTGCCTCCAGTTTGCTTGCCATGACATGAAGGCTGTGACCATAATTGTTCTGTGGAGAGCGTTTCGAAGCCCCGACATAGCTTTTCGCTGTTGGGAATACTGCTTATGCAAGCGAAACGCTACAAATCCTATCCATCGACGCCACAATCGCGCCACCAACTCATGCTCGGCTTGTTCTCTTCTGGCGAGTACCTTCACGTAGTGATCATGCTTTTGCTTCCAGCATTGAAATGCTTGACATTTCCACCTATCTGTCGATCGCTGAAGGAACCGTCGAAACCACTGCAAGTTCTCCAGTCGAAGATAGTGCAATTGGCGCCAAGCAGTGAAACAAGAGCGCTGTCGATAACTCGTTAGTCTCAGTTGAAGTCTTTTGTGTGTACTCCGTCGCCAGGCGTTGAAAACAACTCGGAGAGCCCGTTGGTGCTGGCTCAAGTGATATCGATGTAGTTGAGTGTAGCGCACAGCCATACCATCATTGAAATGACTCCATAGTTGCAGGGCGGCTTGGAGCTCTTTCCATCGTTTACGAGTTGCTAATCTCCTTAGAGCGCGCCGCCGACGGGCATTCATTGCTGTACATTTTGACCAGCTACACAACACCCGACGCAATATCTTTTCGAGCTTTTTGTCTGACATGAGCAGAGCGCAAGTGATTTGGTATTTCAGCGCAACTCTTCTACTTCGCCGTAGCTCTTTTTGATAATCTGTCTGCACTGCCACTGCTTGTTGAGAGCACTGCCACAATTCAACATTAGCTATAGCGGTGTGCTCCTCGATGGCTGATCGGATGAAAAGACAGATCCAGCCCCGCAGCAGCCAGGCTCTTCGTTGTTTTGAAAGCAGTGCGCGAAGTCGAAATCGGCGCTGTCGCCTTCGCTGGAGCTCCCAAGCAAATGATCTAAAACAATTAACTTGACTAGAGTGATCTCGACGAACGTTCCAAGCTGCTATTGCGCTTTTGATGCGCCTTGTTTTGCTTGCTGCATATTTCCACGATATAAAGAGGCTTCGCATTACTCGTCGCCGATACTGAAGCCTTTGGAAACGAAAAGCAATTGCATTCTTATGCCGAGTCCGAATCATCTCGCACCTCATCATCATCAAGACCCGATGCTTGCATTCTCGTCGTTTGAAGTCCTCCAGCCGCTGCGTCTGCAACTCCGTGAACCGCTGTTGTCGTTGCCGTTCTCGCATGTAAGCGGTATGCAGCTCATTGGCAGCAGAGGATTGGACTTCTGCTCTAAGCTTTCTCTCCTCTTCCATCGCAATGTGCGCAGTCTTGAGGACTTCAGACCATTCGTGAGCGGATACAGCCGCACAGCGCAGTCGAAACGAGGCCAGTCCTAACTGCTGGATTCTCCTGCTTGTCCTGGCCAGAATTCGACGGACCAGCACTTTTTGCTGTTGTAGAGCCTGCATGCGTGATTTCCAAGCGATAAAAGCTAAGCGCAGCAAGCGTGTCGAAGTGCTTTTCGCGAACTCTCGGTACCTTCGCTTCCATCGCACGACTCGTTCCCAATTCCTCCACACCTTGCGCAGAAGCTTCCACCGCGCGAATTGCCGGAAGTCATTATCAGCCATCGGCGTACTATGTTGTTCGGCAGTGGCAGCAAAACTATCGCGGACGAAAACTGTTTGGGTGCCCCCCAATGACTCAAGCGATATGGGATGAACCTTTGCGTTCCGTGTGCTCCGGTTCCTGCGCCCAATCCAATAGCAAGATCTCTTCCACGTCTCCAAGCCTCGCCTCAACGTTCTCAATCGATCCCGAGTGAGCAGCCTCAGAATCGCTTCACGACGTCGACTTCGAAGCAAAACTGCTTGTTGCAGAGAGTGGAAGGCGTCTCGCTGCTGTCTATCACGAACCCTCCGGTTCATCGATCGCAGAGCCAAATCCAGGTATCGCTGACGCTGCTGCTTGCTCTGCTGGTACAGCGTTTCGAGCTCTGCTCTCCGCTTGGCCTCTCGACCTTGGGAGCGCTGCACGACCTGGTCAGCGACGCCTTTATTCACCTCCACGATCGTCAGCAGGTCCTTCACTTTGGCTTTGCTCGCTTCCAGCTCTGCGGCACGGACGTCCGACGTCTGAAGTGCACGAGAGAGTTGCCATTTCAGTCGTCGCCGTTCCTGCTCGAGTTCGCGAAGCACAGATTCCTTCACGTACACACACCCATCGGCTTCCTCGACAGCCATTGCCACGGCCGTCTACATGCAGATCTCTGCTAGTAGGCTGCTGATACAAGAACCCGAAACGAATGGTGACTCGTGGCAAACCATGAAACGAATGACCGGTGGTGGTCACGTTAGCACACGGATTACTTTGCCTTCTCTTTTGTGGGGATTTAACTCAAAATGGCGTTGAGCTGCTGATTGTAGCTGATGTAACCTTCTTGTTCGTGCCGTTCATCAGATACCCGACTATCAGGTCCGTTTCAGCATAAATCACCGCAAAATTGGGATCCATCTCCCGTGAATATCAGGTCGTGATGAACTCGTTCGTCGACTGACGACCAAATACTTCCTCTCACGATACTGAGGATTCAAGGAACCTAGCTCGCTCCTTGAATCCAGCATCTTGATCAATAGCGTCCGGATAGCGCTGCTGGTGTTTTACTTCGTCGCAAGCTGGCGTTTGGCTTTTGTCGATCGTTCTCCTCGAGGTCAGGCAAAGACCTCTTCTCGAGTACTGGGTATCAAGTATTTATTCAAGCAGTCCACTGTTGATGGTCGTATGCACATGTCCAGGTAATTGATAAGATGCGCCACCTGCATTTCGTGTATAGTTCGTTGAGCAAGTTATTCTCAGCCTCCTTGTTCGCACCGATACCTGTGTGAGCAACATCAGAACTTGAGGTTCGAAGAGCTAATGAACGAACATGCATCGTTCAACAAGTCGTGGCGCTGATACAACACATATTTGCAAGCAAGTATCAGAGCTAAGTTACACCTCTTATTGTCGACCGGATAAATCGTCGTTATGGGAGGAACTACGTCAAATCCAGGTCGAAAGCGTCTCCCAGGTCATTTCGACGGACCTCCAATTCGCGACGAGGATCAGCAATATCACGCATGACGCCGCCGATGATCCCTGAGCGCGCAAACAAGTTTTCCTACTCGGACATGTGCCTCATGAAGCAGTATCTATCGCCATTCATCTACTACGAAAACTCTTCCGAAAAGCACCGGCAGATCGCGGCGCAGCATTGGGAGAAAGTATTCAACGCCCCTCCTCATAAAGCTCCCCACCTGCTGAACACAATGAACCAAAACACCTCAACAAAGCACATAAAAGCAAGATCATTGAACTTTACGAAGTTTTTTACGCCTACCTTGAAGAGTATGGAGCTTAAAACAGGTATTTCGGTCGTCCATGCATGTTCGTGGCCGCGTTCTCGTACACATTAGTGCTCGTATGCGCACGATGTTGGCGTCTGATAATATTGTTGACAAGATTGCAGCTCTTACCAAAACACACCGTCGATTTGGAGTGAAGCTCGAGCACTATGATTGTGTCGATCGCGGCCTTATTCACGCAATGGAGCGAAACTCAGGAGAAAACTGGAGTCCGGAAATCGATGATGCCTGGAGGCGGATGTTCTCGCACTCAAGTGTGATGCTCATTCGAATGCAAAAAAGTATGAGAAGCAGACCGTGCGGCAATTTGCACGCTTAGCCTAGGATAAGGAGCGACAATCGAAATGTGGTGTTGGTCTGTGTTGGTAGCAAGATCGTCAGGCTACTCGTGCGTTCCAGAAGCTGACCTTGACCTTACGCTGGTTACGCGCTCAAAGTTCTCTAGTGCCTTTTCATCGGCATTTTCGACGGCAATTTCATCAGCGACCAGCAGGGTGGATTAATCGAGCAAGTATACAATGAAGAGCTTTCGCCAGCGAGGTAGTTTGGTGTATTCGGTGGTGGATAAGCCTTTAAGCCGGTAGGTGAGACGTTTACTGATCTCAGAGAGCATTAATTCAATTCACTAACAAAGTTTTAAGGAAATACAATCAGGTGGCGAGCTTATATTACGTGGTCTAGGACTTTTCAATCGTGGAAGTAGAGTGAATGGTACAAGTTTAGTTTATATGGTATGATATCGCTGAGGGTGGCTGCACAAGGTCTAACCAGGACTCTAAGATCCATTTCACGGATCTACAAAACGAATTTGCTATCACAGAGCAGTTGTTATGACTGAACTTGTTGTTCATCTTCTAGCTGTAGCTGAGTGCTTCAAACTGATTTTATGAAGGACGCTCCCAATTTCCCCTGTGAGATTCGGATGCATATTAGCCATCTCGATTTTTCACACTTCAACTATAGTGCAGCTTCGTCAGCGTTGTGACTGACATGTGCGAGAATGGAGCGCCAAGTAAAACATTGTTAGGTCTCTGTTTCATCACCCGGTGTTGCAGCAAATGTTTCAGATGGACTTGGATGATCTATCTGCGTTGCTACTTCCAGACGCTAATCGAGACAGCCGATACCAGCATCAAGCAGCTTGCCCATAGCAAGGACTTTGACAGGCTCGGATTTCTTCAAGACCGGAGGGATAAACCTTCCTGCTGCCTAGGAAGGCACGGGCAGCCGAGTTCCGAGATAAGTGGCCCAGTTAATTCTTGGGCAATAGGAATGTAAACGCAGTCAGTATTTATAATTTTCTTCATTCTGCTGCTGGTGCTACCGTAACGGATACTAGTACACGCATATTTCGAGAGGGACCACAAAGACCACAGATTGGCTTAAGCTCAGCTAACTGAGCATTGAAATGCCTTACCGTTCTTCCTGTCTTGCCTTCAAACCATATTTCTGGTGGCTGAGCAGGACACCACTCAACCCTTTCAGCGCAACCCGATGTTTCGGGCATCAGACCCCGTCCCGTATATGCTGTTGTGCAACATCCTACCTCAAGATATTCCTGGTTGATGCTAATGATGAGTGGAGCGGCATAAGAACCCGAGGCTACCCAAGATTCTGGGTTTGAGGATGTGAGCACCCCTACTTGCTGATCTAATCTACCACGGAAAAGCCGCCACACTTCAAACCACAGTGCTGCCGCTCGTTGAGCTGGAGGAAGTGCGTCAATCGACCTTGGCGCCTTCGCGTTTTTGCCATGGGATCAGGCATATCTCGCGCAGGCCCGCCGGCGCCTGCGGAGTCACCAGCGAAGGCTAAAACTCCCAAGAAATTCCCCTATTCCGATGTCCAACTGATGAAGAAGTACTTGCCCTCTTTCGTCTACTATGAGAAGTCAACCGAGGAGCACCGCCGCGTTGCAGCCCAGCACTGGGACAAAGTGTTCAAAGATGCCCCTGCCCAGCGCTCAACACACATGTCAGAATCGACCCCGAGTATGCTCAAAGAGGCCAAGCATATCACCAAGGCTCAAAACAACAAGATCACAGAACTCTACGACGTTTTTTACGCGTACCTCGAGGAGCACGGCGGAGACCTGAAGCTCGTATTTCGATCATCTATGCATGTACGAGGCCGCGTCCTTGTGCATATCAGCGCAGGCATGCGTACAATGTTGGCATCGGAAAACATAGCGGACAAGATTCTAGCTCTGACCAAGACGCATCGTCGCTTCGGTGTCAAGGTGGAGCACTACGACTGTGTGGGGCGTGCTCTCATGCACGCCATGGAGCGCACTTCAGGTGACAACTGGAGCCCGGAGATCGCTGATGCATGGAGACGAATGTTTTCGCACTCGAGTGTGATTCTCATTCGTGCACAAAAGAGATCAGACAAACAAGCAAACAAGGACTCGAAACGGGCAGCTAAGGAAAAGGACAAATTCGCAATGGTTAATATCGGCCCGCCGTCCAACCTGGTGATAACTAAGACAAGCCGCGTTAACTTCTACCATATCATGACCTCGCTTCGAAGCAGAAGGGAGGGCGGGAGCAAATTCAGCGCTAAAGTTACAGGAGCTCAAAGTGAGCGAGAGATTGGGCCTCGCACCCCGATAGCACCATAATCACTTGTCCCAGTAATGTCTTCCCCGGTGAAAGTAAGCACTTTCACCTTCGATAGAATAGTAGACCACAAGCAGTGCGCGAATCGATTATGAAAATGCATGCAATGCCGTATATTACACAATCATGTACCCCCTTGTAGCGTGACCGATTTCCGCATCATCAGTCGGATGAATTACCACTGCGCCGGCGAAAACTTCCATTTGAGCTTGGCCGAGCAGGCTTTCCCACTGCGAAATCGTCCCCGCCGAAAGACGACATCGACTTCAACGGCCGAATTGCCGAACTAGCTACTCGGCTCTCCTTATCTCCATCGTCATATTCGATCGCGTAAGTTCCATCCGCGTTCGCTCGCGAGATCGTACCTTTGAAGTATTTATCCTTCCTCATGTAGCGAGCCTCAACTCGAGTGCCAACTCGATAGGTTTGGCTAACCTCAACGCTAATTGCTTTCGATTCGCCTTTCGCATCCGGCTTGGACACAAAATCGTATCGGGTAGTCTTACTTGCAGCAGTCTTACCTGGCTTTACCAGCTCATCCAAGTTGTCGCCGACACCCTTCTTGCCGAGCATCCGGATCAACTCGGCCGCCACACCCGTCTCCTTTTCGCCATCGTCGTAGTCGATGTCATAGGTGCCGTTGAGGCGGCAGCGCGAGATCACGCCCGGGTAGAACTTGCTTTTGCCCTTGTACTGAGCCTCCACCTTGTCGCCCTCCCTGAACTTCTTGGCCTTCGGGTCGTCGTCGCTGTCGCCGCCACCCTTCTTGCCGAGCAACCGGATCAGCTCGGCCGCCACACCCGTCTCCTTTTCGCCATCGTCGTAGTCGATGTCATAGGTGCCGTTGAGGCGGCAGCGCGAGATCACGCCCGGGTAGAACTTGCTTTTGCCCTTGTACTGAGCCTCCACCTTGTCGCCCTCCCTGAACTTCTTGGCCTTCGGGTCGTCGTCGCTGTCGCCGCCACCCTTCTTGCCGAGCAACCGGATCAGCTCGGCCGCCACACCCGTCTCCTTTTCGCCATCGTCGTAGTCGATGTCATAGGTGCCGTTGAGGCGGCAGCGCGAGATCACGCCCGGGTAGAACTTGCTTTTGCCCTTGTACTGAGCCTCCACCTTGTCGC
>BSXT01002432.1:0-11910 GCA_030267785.1 Phytophthora fragariaefolia | reverse complement strand
CGATGCACCGGAAGCAAAAGGCCTGTCGGAGTTGCTTGAACCGACGGAGCGGCATCACTGCGTCGAGACTAACAGAGCTTCCACCAAAAATGGTATCTTCCACCTGCTGCCCCCAGTAGTTGCTGTACTCCCCCTTATCCACTAGCTCCATGTAGAACAATACGCCGAGAAATGCCATAACCTCGTCCAGCGTAAAAGGTTTTGCGAGTGCGATTCCATGCACCCGGGCGTAGCTGTGTGTTTCCCCAACAACTTGCTGCCAGAATGACAGAGGTATATAGGCGAAGAAACTTGCCGAAGCGGAGTGCTCGAATAGATGCTTGAACTTAGGAAGAAGTCGAGTCGTGGTAGTGCCGTCCGTGTGCCGATATAAGTCCCCTGGTTCCTCACTCTGCGCGCCAGGCTCGAAACGCATGTTTCTTATGGCTTCAACCTCCGACAGCGAAGTTGGCAGTTCCATGGGGGGTCAAACATCTCCATGCACTCCTCCACGTCGTCAATGTCACCCTCAATTTGAGTGCAGTCTTCTTCGTCGGCTGCGCAGAGGTGGCTCCAACCCACGCGAGATGACGTTCCATGCAAAGAGCGGTAGTTGGCGTTCCCACGCTGAATCATACTGAGGTTCAAATGTTCATCCTTGTTCTGGTACTGAGAGTCTAGCCATTGCACGTGAAATAACGCGCCCTTGACGATCCGACAGTCACGACCGACAAGATACGAACTCCCCACACCCACGTACTTGTCCTTGGTCTTCTGCCGTTTTGTCCAGCCTTCTTTCTCCGGTGAGAAAGCAACGAGGGTGTCGACATATAGGGCCGGAATCAGGGGTGGTCGAGCTGGGCTGGTCCGAGGTGGCCTTCCATCCGGTGCTGCACTCGGGACTACGGAACCAGGTTGCATGGGGACATCAGCATCACTTTCATTTGATGGAGTACTTGCGGCTGCGGACGCTTCCCGTTGTGGACTTCTCTCAGTCGTTTGCGTGTCGGTGGGTGTGTCAGCATGGGCGCGACCCATTGCTTGTGTTAGACTGCGTTTCGGTGATGCCTTGCTTCCAGCTGGACGTCCGCGCTTACGTTTAGGCCCAGCGGCATCTGGTGCCTTGGGCTTGTCCTTCGATCCTTTAGGTCTGCCCCGCTTTCGCTTTGGGGCGGAGGAATAAGCAGCATCAGCGTCATCGCATGCAGCAGGTAGCTCAGATCCCTCTCCACCGACACCACCAGTAGAAGCCGTACTACACAGAAGTGCAACGTATCCATTCTGAACGCTGTCACCACTGCCTCTGTGCGCTGCGACAGTCAGACTTCTGTCGGTGCCGTTGTCGTCGTCTCCCGACACTACACTTGGCAGCACCACGGATACGATATTCTTGCCTCCACCACCACCAGCAGCCGTGTTATTTTCCACCGCGATCCCGTCCGAGCCGTCACGGTCATTGGCCGCAGGGCGCTGCGGCCTCCAGTCCGGGCTGCCGCCGCCACCAGCAGCAGCGTCGTGTTGCCTCCAGTCAGCCCCGTTCGCTCCGTCGCCGCCGTCAGATGCCGTGCCCTGCAGCCTCCCGTCCGTGCAGCAGTCGCCATCACCAGCAGCAGGCCTGCGGTCGGTCCCGTTGGCTCCGTCGCCGCCGTCAGACGCAGCGCCGTGCGGCCTCCAGTCGGCCCCGTCGAAGTTGTTGACGCCATTAGACATCGCCTCTCACAGTCGCTCTCTTCCGTCGCCCTTTATGATGCCAAATGAAGAATGGTCGATAAATGAATACTGAGATATAATAATATTATGATTTTACATAGTGAAATCAAGGTACATACATTCCTTTGACTGCAAATCAATCTCCACAAGACGTCGAACTTACAGCACGCACGGTAAAGCTTAGGCACTCCACACTCCCACAAAACACAGGCTAGGTAGTGTCAGGATTCTTCGCCGTACAACAAACTGCTCTGGTGACTAGTACTAGCATGTGCGAATGCTTCAATAGCGAAGCGGTTGCTCATGCCCGCTCCACGTGCCGATGACTGATGCCGATAAATTTCATGGTGGGACGCGATATCTTACGGGATCTGGTCCAGGGTCCGCAGCCTTACGTCATCACCAGAGCCGGTGGCACAGCCAATCAAGTGCTGCGGTCGGGAATGAAACACCGGAAGGCTCGTTTTCGACCAATCAAAAAAATGCCACTCATTGTGACGAGGTAGTTCTGTAATTTGCCAAAGGGGGCAAAATGCCTCCTTTCACAAAAATGTCGCCACCTAGCCCTCCTAAATCCCATCTTCATTCGATTATCCTCAGAGAGCAGCTTCACCACAAGTACCGTGGTATATGAAAGAGGACAAAATGCTTCCTTTCGTGGCGAAATGCCTTTACTTGTATAGTATAGTGAAATCAAGTAAATTTGAGTGATTACCTCGCGTTCACGAAAGGGTTAATAGATAATGGTCAAATCTGGCCTGCAATACAGACTAACTATTACCTATAGTGAAACCTATATAATATGCACCAGCCCCCCATTGGGTGGCTGCGGGCACACCAGCCCCGTGTACCCATGTGTGTAGCACATAACTAGTGTCTACCACACCAGGGGAAGAGTGACATGGCACTCTTTCGTGTAACCCCGTTACAGTATGAGTTTACAGTTGACACTTGTATGTGACTCGTATCGCCCTAACAGCTCCGGGTATATCCAGATAATGTTGCTTAAGGTGACGAGCAGGCTGTATCCCCCAAGTTCGTAGTGCAGGGCAATGTGTTATTCCGTATTGATATAATGTCATCGTACCAGAGCTAGACTAAGAGCAGTGTGCTCCACTCGTTGCAATCGACCATTCCACAAGAACAGCAACATTGCCGTCGGAGGGCGTGTTTTTCTGTGTTGCAGACTGCTCGCAGCCCCACAGCGCTGGTGGCAAGCGCCGTTGCGGCTTCCTCAATTGGATGGACGGAGGATTTCTGTGAAACAAATCTATGTGGCATTCGGTACAGTAAATCGGTACTGTAAATCTGTGTGTATGTCAAACTGTATTAGTACTGCATAATCATTTTTGCATGTCAGTCTGACAGTCAGGGCTACCGGAACGTACATGTGTACAGTATATTGCGCGTTTCATCAAATTTTCCAAGGTCAAATCGACGGACCCGAAATCGCCCAGCCCCTGCAAACTGGGAAGGTGATGCGGAATGTTGCACTTCAGCGCATGCGACGCTCACCTGTCTGAGAGACATTCCAAGCGGCACAAGGCCAATGTCATTGATTTGATGCTCCGGACAGCGTCCTGGTTGCGGCGGCGCGCAAGGGAGAGTCTGACAACGAGTTCCTGGACGAGATCCCTAACCATCGAAATCCGTGCAGGGACTGGGATCCTCGTTGCGAAAACTCTAATACTGAATGGTCATTTCAGATACTGTAAGTGAGCGTTGACATTTTTAATAACGTCGTGTCCAGTAATGGTGAATGCAGTGTGCAGAACACCACACGCTGTGTGACACGTGTAGTGTACATGTACAGTAATACTGTACATGTAATCGTTTACGGGGTAGATGTATAATAGCTAATCATTTGCCCTCCAGAAAGCCGCCGCGGATTAATCCATTCCTGTTGAAGGCGCTCCATCGGATGGAGCGCCGTAGCCAATGCAACTACTTTCTTTTTCAGCGCACTCCTGTCACGCCGACCACTCAGCAGCATGCTCGTGACCGATTCACTTTTGTAGCAGCCCATGTCCATGTTCCAGACAGATCCCAAGCTTTGCCTCCTTTCTCCTGGTGGCGGTACAAGTACAAGGTGGCTCCTACCGCCAGCTCAACGAAAAACGGCTGCACTGCGGACCTGACTGAAGGGAGACTAGACTGCCTTTCTCTAAGTCTCTCACTGAAACGTACTCTAACCGCAACCGAAATAACGGTTTTCGCGGCTCTAGCCGAGTAGTACAGCGGTAAAGAGACCTGCTGGCTCCTAAGCGGTCATTCTCGGAACAGCAAGCTGCTACGCAGGACTCGGTCTCACTCAACGCCGTCCATGGCTCTCCAGCGATCATGGCTCGCTCTGCTGCTGCTCGCAATCTTCGCGGCAATTGCGACGAGCTCGCAGCAGCAGCACCGACAACTGAGCGCCGAGGACCAGGAGGTCTACGCTCGACTACTGGAAGAGCAGGCGGCCATGGCCGACGACGCCGCGGCCTGCAATGCCAGCGCCAGCAGCAGCGTGCTGTCTACGTACCTGTCGGTACTGCCGTCCGTGGCCGGGCTGCAAGGCTGCATCGCCACCAACATCGCGCAGCTCTACCCGTCCATCGCCGGCTCGGGCTCGCAGTGCAACCTCACGACGCTCAGCTCGCTCGTGAGCGGTGACTCGGCCGACTCGGCCGCCTTTACGGAGGTGCTGAACCTGCTGCTCGCGGGTGTCGTGAGCTCCAGCAGCTCGGGCTCCACGTCGGCGGACTTGGCCAGCGCCTTGTCCTCTTGGAGCGACGACAGCAGCACGCTGGAGGGCTTCTGCAACGTCATGAACACGCAAGCCGGACCCTGCGTCCAGGCGCTGTTGCCCGAGCTCATCTCGCTGCTGGACAGCGATGCTACGTGCTGCAGTGAGCTCAACGGGTATCTCGAGGTGGCCAAGCTCATCGTCCCGACGGGCCAAACGCTCGAGCAGACGCTGCTGGGCTTGATCAATGGACTTCACGAGACCATGTGCACGACAACGAGCTCGGACGATCAGCTGTGCTCGGTGCCGCTGAGCTCGTATCTCTCGGGTGTTGTCACAAGCGACGAGTCGTCTCTGCTTGGGGCCCTCGTCTTCCAGGCCGGCGTCCCGTTATATACCGCCTCTGAGAGCGACGTATGCTCGTCGCTGGAGACCACCAGCCTGGCCAGCGGCTTGTCAAGCGGCAATGACATTTCGTACTATGCAGCGTCGTGCTGTGCGTCTGCTCTATCGTCGTTCTTGGAAAGTGTGGACGCGTTGGCAACGCACCTGTCGGGAAACTCAATGGCAGAGCTCTTCAGCCTCATCACGAGCCGCCAGAATGCGGCAACCGAGTTTAAAGCGCTTTACACTACGATCCAGGGGTGTAGCTTTAGCTCGACGTGCACGCCACCATCGTTCACATTCGCGAGTTCAAGCTCCAGTGCTGGGTCCTCTTCCAGCAGTGCTGCTGCGGCCAGCAAAACGGTTTCTCCGGACAATGTGACGTGTACTCTGGTAAACTTCTGCGATAGTGACGAGGTGTGTAGCAATGTGTGCGAGGCGGGGACTGCTCTCATCGAGCCGTGGGTGGCTCGCGCTATCACGTACCAGCGTAATCTCTCGTACGCGGAAGCGCTGTGTTACGCAGAGATCCCAGCGACTCACAACAGTGTCATCACGCAAGCCCGCGGCTACGGCAACCGCGACCAGCTCTTTAATGCAATGCTGAATGCTTCTAACCCCAACTCGTACATGCGCACGAGCAACCAGTTCCTAAGCCTAACGGATCAACTGGATCTGGGCGTACGATTCCTCGAGCTGGACGTGCACTACTTCTCGTCTTCGTTTCGCAACGCTCACTGCTCCGAGTTTGGGATCACTTTCGTCGATGATGCTGTAGCCGCGCTACTGTCTGCTTTGGAATCTGTCTTGGATGCTAGTGGTGAAGATAGCACGGTGCAGTGGGAATCAGCTCTGGTAGGCTGTTTGCCTTCGCTGAGTGGCATTAGGGCCAACGAGCAAACTCTGCACAACGAATCCTTAGCTGAGATTGCAACTTGGCTATCAAGCCATCCGGACGACCTGGTCGTGATCTACACGGAGATCGGAGACGAAGTGGGCACGTTCTCGCAGACGGACGCTCTCCTGGAGCTGTACACGGCTACGTTTGGAGACCTACTCTTCTCTCCGTCCGACTTGAGAAGTGCTGGCGGGGACTGGAACAGTTTTACACTTGAAGACCTCATCCGTCAGGGCAAGCAGGTGATTTTGGTGACCACGCCCGAGGAGAACGACCAAATGTTTTACATGCGCGAGTTGTGTGCGGGTTGGGCGGACGTCCCAAGTAGCACGACCGGCGCGCCTGGTACATTTTTTGGCGAGACCATGAATGCTGGCACGCTTGTCCGCGCCTTCAAGAGCGAGTTGCATTACGCCACTCTCACCGAAGCTGCTTTGGGTGGTGGAAGCGTCGGGGTTGACACTGCTAGTGAGCCCGGCCACGTGAACGCCTCGAGTCTTCCGGTCTTCGTGGACGCCGGCGTGAACATCTTGGCCCCGGACGGGCTCGACGGGCTGGTGCTGGCTGCGATGGTCTGGTCTTGGGCTGAAAACGAGCCGGACGTGGACACAGCCACCGCTGTGCAGCTCTCCGCTGCGGACGGCCGATGGTACGGCGTGGCGGACTCGTCGAGTATCTCGCATGTGGCGTGCGTAAGCAGCAGCAACCGCACGTCGTGGGAGGTAGTGACTCAGGGCTCCAGTTGCCCGGACGGATACGCAGCGGGGGCTCCGCGTCTCGTGGTTGAGAACACGGCGCTGCTGGCGGTCCTACAAGCAGCAGCTAGCGACGCCACGGCGCAACTGGCCGTGGACCTGAGCAACTTCCCGGCCATTTCGGTGGCGGACCAAGCGGCCTACGACGCCGGTGATAGCAGCAGCAGCAGAAGCATCAATGCGGATGATACCGCCGGCAGCACAGTCAGTGGTGCGCCCACGGTGGGCATGACCATGACGTGGTCTCTAGTTCTCGCAATGACCGTCGGGCTCCGTTACATGCAATAGTCAAAGCAGCCATGTACTGAAGTAATTTGTAGTAAGTCATGCAATATACACGTATACATTTGAGCTCGAGTGCATCGTCCCGTAGTGACGCGAGGTTCCTCATGCATAGAGTACGTGTGACCCCTGCGCCAAGTCATCGATGAGATCATCTGGTCGGTGGTTGAAGTGGCATCGATGTGGGCGCGAAAATTTTGCTGTCCGTGGTTGCCAACCACTGGCTGGTTGACGCGACGCATCCTGCAATCATTCCATGATCATCTGCTGCACCCGACCAGCTGGATTTTCGCTATAGGAAGTTAAAGATATCTGCTCGACGCACGCTAACCAATTGCTGCTGCGCCCGACGCCATGTATGTAGCTGAGACTTCAAATGGGCCTTCCTTATAAGTTACTGGGGGTCTGTTCTACCGGGCGCTGCGGTCGTTGCCTAAACTACTGTACTGCTAAGTCTGCACACAATATCGATCGGGCTTCGTCACACATTGACCACATAGTTCCCCGAGGTGCTGGGACTGCAGCTGTGGGGGGCCGTTTCCAGACCGCCCAGCACCTCGATCAGGAAGTCCAGGCACGAGTCGTCGAAGTCCGATAGGTCCACGGTGGCGTCGCTGTCGGTGGTGGCTGAGGCCGTGCTGGCGCTCGGACACGGGCTGGGAGGCGAGGCCTGCTGTAGTTCCTCATGGAAGGACATGGGCTGCTGCTTGGCTGCCTCCGTGGCCAGTTGCGATAAGCTGATCTTGGAGGGCGACGACAGCGGCGCGCGCAGGCGGTTGGCGAGCATCGGGTCCACACGACCGCTCGGGTCCTTGTTGGTCTTGGCGAGCTGGCAGAGCTGCACCATGTCCTCGTCGAGGCGGTGCTCGGGGCGTACGAGCTTCTTGCGGTCCTTGCGCAACCCGCGCAGACGGCGGCCCACCTTCTCGTAGTACTTTTGCGCGTGCGTCTGCACCTGGCGCGGGGAGCGTGTGCCCACGTAGCTCGCAATCTTTTTCCACGGCCCGTGTGGGTAGAGCTTGAGGCCGTCCAGGAAGCGGTCGTGCTCCTCGCCCGACCAGAGGCCTCTCTCAATGCGGCGGATGCTGTTGGCTGCTTTCAACATGACTATAACGGCTAAAACTGAGTCGTGGGCGTGGGTGCTCACGTGGCTGAAAATTCCGAACTGGGCTGGCCCGCTGCTGGCGCGGGGTCTCTGTTGCGACTGCAACGGGGACTCTGTCCGTCTGCTGCTGGCGCGGCCGGCCGTGATATCTGCGACGCCGGCTTACGTTTCGCCGGTGCTTAGTCGATGGCTTTGCTGGCGCTTTGTGTCAAACCCCGCACCACCGAGTGGAACACGAGGCGGGCGAGAATCCAAACGGCCGGAGAGAGTCATACGCACTGCGCGCTTTGGACACGATGTTGTCTCGTCAAGCAGCATGCCTCGCGAAGTGGGTTCGTGTTCGTTTACCGACGCAGCCAGGGCTTCTCCGACTCTATGACCCGCTTCAACGTGCAGAGGATCTGCAATCGCAGGGCCATCAAGATGCCTACCGCCCCTTACCAGCCCTTCTCAGCGCGCAAGAGCAAGATTCACGCAGCATCGCATCATGATTACTCGAAAACGATGACCCCGCCTTGCCAACTTAGCAATGTCAAGTGGAAAGGCGTTTGCCACACGGTATACATATGTGCCGTTAGTGCCGGGAGGAGGTAAGCGCTGTGGCTATCGCTGTCTTCAGCCCGCCTCACGTTGTCCTGGACACGCAGCCCAGATTTTTGTGTGTTTCGTTTCGCGTTTTTGCTGTGCGAGGAGGATCTTATCATCATGTTGATGAGTGCATGAACGAGCCCAGAGCGGTCTCAATGTGAATCACATCGGCTGCGGTTGGATTTTTTCAGCGGTTGCGGCGCTCACGCGGGCGGTGGTCTCCACTGGCGTCTGCCGGTCATGCACCTTTAGCCAAGCGAGCGTCCCCATTGCGCGTCGTGCCGCACAGAAAATCTCGAGGCCAGAGTGGTCGTCATCCTGAGTTGCAAGTTGCAACAATGGCCTGTCGTACATTCGGAGCGCTGTCCACCAGCGGATCTGCTCACACTAGTACATGTACTGTAGACTGTAATAACGTGTATGTGTAGAGGCGGGCACCCCACGACGACCGAAGCTACGAACGACACCGTGAAGGCGGCTGACTATCCCTGAAGGTGATGAATCTTACAGCCGGTGAGGAGATCAAACGGAATCAGCAACGACGGGGCCGCGGCCTCACGTTGCACCGCGGATGTGTATAATCCGGTAGTCGCCCTGGCCCATAATCTCGATGCCGCAGTAATCAACAAAATGTACCCATCTATGTATCCTGTGCATTTGACTCGACTCTTGTACTTGTAGTACTTAAGTGCAAACAAACCTCTCGAGATCGATATCCCAATCAGTAATACATCCCTAACACTGATAAAATGTGGGCTCCCGATGACGGACACAAGGGCTCCCCATACAAATCTAAGTAAATGCTGACCTCTATCCTCTCTATACGGAGTAGTAGTAATACAAGCAGCTCAAATATTGATACTTAGAGGTGCTTAACTATGGCAACTGACTGACCATTTGGAGAAGCACGGTCAAAGAAATTTAACAGACACACCTGATCCCTTGGGTCTTTTTCCTCACACCAGGAGACCCAGCTTGTCAGCACAGAATCCAGCTCTGGAAAGCGCACTTGGCGGCGGATCTTCGTGGCAAGCAGCTCAGTTGGAAGTGATTCTTTATGCTTCTTTTGTTTGAGGATCTGGCTTGTAGTTGCTAGCGACGGTCGGCGTGGAAGCTTGAACACATTATAGGCCCAACCGGAGAGCTCCGTCTGCGTCTACGACGGATTCTCCTTGCGGTGACGGCATACCGCTGGGCGTTTGTGAGCATGATACTGGACAGGGAGCACTTGGGTGGGGACGTCATCGCGAGCAGAAGAGAAGCTGTTTTGAAATGAGCTCCGCCAGTCAGTTGAAAAGGTATTGTACCAATAATCGTGCACAACTCTCAGTAACAATACCTCCGAGTAATAATAAAAAGGGTGTTCCCGACGCTATTGATCTGCATGTATTACAGTAATACATGTATAGGACCACCTCGATGAGTCCTCCTAACTCGGTCAATATTGATATTTTGAGGTGCGGTTTTGAGTCTAGTTACAAAACACGCTAGGAATGTTAAGGTATGCGACAGCTCGCATACAAAATACTGTTTTTGCCAGGTCAACACAAATTATATGTAGGACCACCCCCATCCCAATACAACGCCCCTGTGTCATATACACAGCAAAGGCTACTCTACCGTATTCACCATGATAGGAGCGGTACGACTTCTTTCTGGATCACCAGCCATTTCACTTCAACCTTAAGCTTCGCACAGCCAAACTACAACTGCTTTCGAGGCCCGACCCAACAGACAGACACGGTACAGATAGCTTTAGTTCAGAGGCAGTCGCTAACTGCTTCCTGTCCCTTACACTGCTCAAGTACGTATACGAACTAAATTCCAGGCAGACTGCAGGTCTACCTCTCGGTTAAAGCCGGGTAACTATTTTCCAAGTGTCGGATAGCGTACGGGGCGCCAACTTCAAGTACCAAGTACCAAGTATTAGAGAGGTTTCTATAGTGTTGGTCCTTGATTGAGCATCAGGACATGGACAGGGACCAGGACAAGTCAAAGCGAGGTTTCTGCGTTCCTGGTCCTAATCCATTCCCATTATCAAGTGTGTGAGGTGAGGCGGGAACGGTTTGTGCGTGCGCGGCGCGATGTTGAGCTCGACTGGTGCGCCGTAAGCTGCATCCGTACACTGCGCAAGCTCGACCACCGCGCTGGCATGCTCAAGTATAACCCTGATACGGCGAGCAAGGACTATTCAACGCGTGCGACCAGCTGCACTTCGAGGAGCTGCCGTCAGTCGCACCACGGGCCCGGAGCTTTGACCTCTTTTTGCGCCGAACGGGACGCCCACCATCGTCAGTCGCTTGCCTGTCGGCGTGACGCACTCGCACTGCCGCCGGCCGCAGGCATTCGCGCTCCAGCTCACGAACGCACGCGCTCCGAGTTTTCCGGCGAGTGAGCGAGTCGCCATCGCGGCTTCCAGTGATTCCCCGCCTCGCCGCCTCGTTGCTCGGGGCGCCCTAAATGCGCTGAAATGCGAAGCAACTCGTACAGTTCATAGCCACCAGCTACATCGAACCAAAACTCGAGCTCGCTGTTAGCGTCAGTGTATCTCGATAAATTAAACCGAACTAGAGGGATCACAGGACGTTCAACATAGGCGATCAAGCTCAAGTAACGCAACTTCTTCATACGTCTAAAGCCTCTGCGCTTCACGATGTACCATTGCAGCAACTCGACTTGGTGAACCATGGGAAGCTGAAAAATCGATTGGACCTGGCACTGCACGGGAAAATCGAATGTACGAGGTACACCAACCGAGAATCCATTCCTGAAAAAGCAAACTCTCAGGACCAACTGAGAGAGAATTCCTGTTTTCTCCCCCGTGCAGTTCATTTACTACTAGTAGTAAGTAGCATGTAATGAGTCAGTCAAACACGCAAATTGAATCTATGACTGGAGGAACATGAGACGAAGGGAGAGCTGCCTCTGCTGTGCGCCGCGTGCAGCACACCGTGCTCCCAATCGCCGCAACCGCAAGTTGCTGGCAGCGCCTGCAAGCGCGAGTAAGTCCTGCAGGCCAGTCATGCCGCGGCTCAGATGCAACGATTAGCAGGCGCTGTCGCTGACTGCCGCAGAGGCCTTGCTGACGCCGGTGGCCGTACAGTACAGTGCTCGCTGCTTTTAGTTTGTTGGTACAGTAACAGTTGAAGTTCCGAATCTCTCTAACTCGAAGACTTAGCTGCATAACTCAAGGATGGGTGAATCGTCATGATTTGCTAAATCAACGAATTAGCCTGTTGTTTAGCGCGGTTAGAACTAGGCCGATGACGTATCCTAACCCACAGTGGCAACTTGTGCTTCGGCTTCATGGCATGCTGAGTGCTGTTGAGATGGCATCATTGTAGCTACACCGGTAGATAGCGTTTATGCATGCAGGAGCTTCTGAAGCCGTGTTCACTTGGATAGGAGAACGTTTGCAACACTGGCTTGTCGGCAGGAACGGCATGCGGTAATACTGTCGAAACTGTCCTTCGTTGAGAAG
>BSXT01002430.1:0-13220 GCA_030267785.1 Phytophthora fragariaefolia | reverse complement strand
AGGCGAGGCCACGTGAGATAGTGCCTCCGCTTCGAAATACTTAAGGCGGAGACGTAGGCGATAGGTGGGCGTTAGATGTGGTGGGACCACTACCAACGAGTAACGGTGGATCACGCTACGTGAACGGAGCACTTGAGTACATAACGCGCTACGCAGTGGCAGTGACGGTGACGCCGCATACGGCGGAAAACGTGGCCGAGTTTTTGATGAAGCGCGTCGTGCTTAAGTTCGGACCGTTTCGAGAATTGTTGACGGACGGGGCGCCGGAGTTGACTGGCAAGGTGATCGAAGGGTTAGTCATCTTGTTGCAGGGACAACAGATTAACCCTGTAAGGTACAGACCCGAAAAGATCGGATTAGTTGAGAGATTTCATCGAACGTGGAGAGACTGTGTGGCTACGTACGTGCCCGATGACGCACAAAACTACTGGGACGTGTGGGTGGACTTCGCGGTCTCCGCCTACAATTCCGGAGAGCATTCGATTGTCAAGCTGTCGCCGAACGAACTTATGATGTGTCGAAAGTTGAGGAGTTCTAACGAGCATTTTCGAAGCACGGGAGTCGGCGAGACCGGTGAATCAACGGCATATCACAGGCAGCTCCTAGCTCCAATGCGTGAACAAGAACGGCAGGCGAACTAACGTAGTGGCAGATGCCCTCTCTAGAGCACCAACTCCAGCTGTAGTAGTAGCGGCGATTGGCCGACGACGACGGGCAAAAGAGCGGAAGGAAGCACGTCTACCATCGGATGGAACGATGGAGACGAACCGCAGCATGGCGGGCAAGACGAACGAGACGGAAAATGTGACTGTAGCGAGGGATAGTCTCCCTACTGATCGTACGAGTTCGAGGCACGAGCAGATGATCGGGCCAAGAAACGTAGACGATGAGAGCAGCAATGGCAGGCGAGTTGGGAGTGACGAGCGGCCATCACGAGAACGAGCAGTATGGAGAAAACGAGTGACTTGGGCGAGTGATATCGGCGGTAACGACGATGCCGGCAAACCGTGTGAGCGGGGCGTAGCACGACGCGCTGGCAATGAACGAAGTCAACCTGCTAAGGACGCAACAAACGCAGATGATGAAGGCGCGAACCGAACGGCACGAGGCAATGTAGCGGACGCCGACACATCCGCAACACGAGTGTCGAAAAGTGGTGCGAAGCATCGCGAGGCGTGTCAAACGCAGAATGAGTAGGCGAGCGATATGGATAACGAGCTAACGACCGCGAAGCTGACGTGCGAGCAAAGAGCGAGTACGCAGCGAATGGAGGCATTACGTAGAACTCCGGCAGAGTCACGCGAGGTGATGCCGATGACGAACGATGACGTAATGAGTGAAACTAACGAGGACGCGGCAAGCAGCGCCAAACTGGCCAAACCTGTGGCGGCAGGACCACACGTCGTCCACCGGCCGTATTAATTAGTACTAGACCGCGCCGTATCTCGATCTTCATGCCCTTGTGTTCACCGGCCTGCAATAGCCGCTACACTAGTCTGCTCTTCCGTTGCGCCGTAACTATGCCTTCGTCCGTCAACTGTAGAGTTTGCATACCCGTTCGCCGAGCCGTGTCCTTATTACTCGCCTTCGTCACGTTCGCCTCGCCGTTCTGCTCGACCACCATGCGCATCGCTACTCCATCTCCACCAAGTATCGGTCCTACACGACGTCGTTCATCACTGCGTTGATCTCGGAGTGCCGACCCATCGTTTTCGTCATGAACTTCCCGCCCAGTCTTCAAAGAGTGTCACGATTCCGTGTGGGCAAGGCATTTTCGAGCTCCCCATACCCATGCGCGAATTGCACAAGTATATTGGTGGCCAGCGCTATTACAAGAAGTGAAACAATGGGTGCGTGGATGTCAACAGTGTGGAAGTAGAAAGGCGAGGCCACGTGAGATAGTGCCTCCGCTTCGAAATACTTAAGGCGGAGACGTAGGCGATAGGTGGGCGTTAGATGTGGTGGGACCACTACCAACGAGTAACGGTGGATCACGCTACGTGAACGCAGCACTTGAGTACATAACGCGCTACGCAGTGGCAGTGACGGTGACGCCGCATACGGCGGAAAACGTGGCCGAGTTTTTGATGAAGCGCGTCGTGCTTAAGTTCGGACCGTTTCGAGAATTGTTGACGGACGGGGCGCCGGAGTTGACTGGCAAGGTGATCGAAGGGTTAGTCATCTTGTTGCAGGGACAACAGATTAACCCTGTAAGGTACAGACCCGAAAAGATCGGATTAGTTGAGAGATTTCATCGAACGTGGAGAGACTGTGTGGCTACGTACGTGCCCGATGACGCACAAAACTACTGGGACGTGTGGGTGGACTTCGCGGTCTCCGCCTACAATTCCGGAGAGCATTCGATTGTCAAGCTGTCGCCGAACGAACTTATGATGTGTCGAAAGTTGAGGAGTTCTAACGAGCATTTTCGAAGTACGGGAGTCGGCGAGACCGGTGAATCAACGGCATATCACAGGCAACTCCTAGCTCCGATGCGTGAACAAGAACGGCAGGGGAAGTATTACAATCGGAAGGTGCGAAACATGCGGACGGTCAGTCCTGGAGATCGCGTTTGGATGTTTAACGAGAGGGCCTAAAGCGTCTAAATTCGTACACCTGTGGCTTAGACCAATGCTAGTTGTCGAACCGGCGGGCTACGACAATTTCGTAGTGGAACGCGAGGACGTGAGTGGCGAACCAGAGCGGTGCATTGCCCACGTATCGTTCTTAGTTACATACCACTACCCGGAGGCATTATTACAACGAGTAGCGAATGACATTGAGGAGCAGTTGATTCACGAGAATGCAGCCGAACGACGGGCGAATGGTGAGGCGGCAGCAGCGGCTATTGGGGCAGCGACGGTTCCTAGCCCTGCAGCAGTTTTAGCGAGCAGCACGAAGCGAAATGAACGAACAGTGGCGGACTCGGCAGATGGAGGTGTCCCGGGTGAGCTCTTGGTGGAACTTCGCCGGCGACGACGAAGAAATAAGACCGACCAGTGCATCCTTGACTTCGAGTTGCTGCCAGTCCTACATGTACCGAGCGGACTGCGAGATGAAAACACGTAGACGGCAGAACGCAGCCGAATGATAAGTACGACGGGTTGTTCCAGTCCGGGAGAGTCGTGGAAGCCTCTGGGAGGAAGAAGGCGTGTAACAGGCGGGCGGTACGAGCAATTACGAGTCGCGTAAGTATGCAAGAAGAATGCCATGTCAGTGATGGACGTGTGCACAATACAGAGGTAGTAGACCGCCAGATAAGACAGGCGGCAAACGAGCAGCGAAGCCACGCACCAAGTGTTGACGGTGTGGCTTGTGTTGAACTACCACGTGGCGGTAGTATACGTGAATGAATTGCGGGCGAGCCAACAGCACAGACAGAGGCGTTGTGCTCACACTTCTGAATTTGCGTGAACGTGAACGAAAGCGAGAGCGAGAACGAGAACGAGAAACGAGAACGAGTCTAGAGTTGAGTAGCTAGCTTTATTAACTGAGGCTGAGCTAACGCTCTAATAAAATGGGAGCGGACGTGGTAGCACGGACGATCCGGCAGGGGATTTGGTGATCACCGACGGCCAGTACGGTGATAAAACGACGATCGACTCATGTAAGAACCCGCGGCGTGAGTATACGGTCTGCCCAGCGGTCCGGGTAAGATAAGAGGACCAGCACATTCGAAGTACTTGGCGCACCGTCGCGCAACATTCGCACTTCGCATTTGTTGAGGTGGGCGGCACAGGCAACACGCAGGTAATCTTTTAACTGTGCCAGGCACTAGATGATGTGTCACGAATCGTGAAGGTTCTCTGCTACTACCTGCGTAACTAAATGTTCTCAATATATATAATGTATCAGGTTATGTGAAGCTGCAAAATCAGACGTCACTCCCACCATGCTTGCAACTACCTCGCCAACGGTAGGCTCTGGTGATGGACCTGCGCTTGATGCTCCTTGCAGCGAGATCACAGTGCTGGCAACGGACTTGGCGGCGGCTTTCTTTTCGGTGGCTCTCGCAACACTCCCCGTAGAGTTCGAATTTGTAGCTGCAGCGCCTGCGATATGCGCCACCTCGGCCACGTCCTTCGCCCCTCTTTTCTTGGTGCTCGACGTCTCTTTCGCCTCTGCCGCTGCTTGAACAGGCGCTACAATCATTGCCTCCGCCATATCCGATGGTGATGCACGCGCGTTGGACTGGGCAGCCTCCATTTCTGTAGTTGTTCGCATAGCCCCCGCTTCCTTCTCTCTGTGTTCATATCACCATTGTCCTTCTGCTGCGCTCGGCGAACCCGGCGCGCGTGACAGTCACTCAGCAGTGCTTCAAGACACAGACGTCGCTCTTGCTCGGATAGCTTGGTGCCACGGGGTCTTGCCGGCCGGCGCAACCCTGTCGGTCTTGCGTGGACGTTTGGAGAATGAGCGTTTGGTAGCTGCAGCGCCATTCATTTCTCTTGGGTGGCATGTTCTCTCTCTACCACATTCAACCGATCCCCCTACCACCAGAACCTAAACCTGTACATTTGATTATTTTATGAAAGAAAACATCTTAATTTGAGTATAAAATCAACTGCGATTTGAGCAATACAAAACTCAAGTTTAACGTTTGCTTACAGTTGGAGGTCCAACATACCAGAGACGCTGCGAGGTGAGCGAATTAGGGTATACACCGCTTATGTTGTACCACTCCGTTCCAGATCTACTGGAGTTTTGAACATTTTAGGCTCGCGATTGGTTAAAACTATTTGCACTCTCGTGTTATTGGTAGTAATACAACCGCCTACTCAAAGAAGTTTGACTGGTGTGCCCACAGCACGAAAAATTGGCGCCAAGGGTAGTGCTTAAGCTCAGAAGAGGCCCTAATTGGTGAAGAAACCACCACTGGCATTAACGATTTCGCCGCTCCCCAGCTAAGCACCCATCCATCAAACCCAACAAGCTACTCGATGTCGCACTCCAACAAGACCTCATACGGCAAGACCAAGCACCTTTCGGACTCGGAACGTGCCCTCGTGGTATCGACCCTCCTCAACCGGGCGATAATCGGCGCCCTACCTCGTGGTGTCTTGTCTGCTGTTGGAGACAGCCTCGGGGCCAGCGCCCAGACCATCAGCCGTGTCTGGCGCCGGGCCCTGGGTAATTTCCGACGTACCGGGGTAAACGCATCGGCCTCAAGAATGCGCAGCACTGGGCGCAGACGCGCCGACCGCTCCACCGAACTGGAGCACCTCCGGGTGGTTGACCCGCAGCGCCGGAGCACCATCGGTGCAGCAGCCCAGGCCTGTTTCCTCCCACCAACCACGCTGTTCCGGCAGCTGAGGTTCGGAAAGCTCCGTGTAGAGACGTCCGTCGCCAAGCCCATGCTGTCGGACGACAACAAGGAGTCGAGGATTGCATTTAGTGTGGGGTACGTAAGTGCAGCGACGCATCATTTCAGCCAAATGGAAGATATAGTCCACGTAGATGAAAACTCTTCTACCTCCGCAAGGTAAAACATCGCTTTGTGCTCCTTCCTGACGAGCCCAAGCCGGTACATCGACGCAAGGGCAAGCGTCATATTCCCAAGGTTATGGTGCTGGCAGCGGTAGCTCGCCCGCGCCATGAACCCGTCACGGGCAAATTCTTCGATGGAAATCTGGGAGTCTGGGCATTTTTAACGCACGAGCCAGCGAAACGAAGCAGTCGCAATCGCCCCGCTGGAACTATGGTGCCATATCCGTTGGCTGTCAACAAAGGGACCTACCGCAACATGCTGGTGGAGCACGTGCCCCCATCGATCCGAGCAAAGATCCCTAGGGCAGCGGAAGGGAGGCATATCACCGTGCAGCAAGACAATGCCTCTCCACATATCCAGCCAGATGACGTGGCATGGAGGCAGGCAGTGAACGCCTCTGGGTGCGAAGTACACTTGCGGTTCCAACCGCCAAACAGCCCCGACATGAACGTATTGGATCTTGCTGTCTTCAGTGCCCTATAGTCGCGGCAAGAGCGAATGGCTGCCCACACCCTTGACGACCTGGTGGCCAACGTGAAGGTGGCGATGGTCGAGCTGCCACCGGCGACACTGGACGCGGGCGTTTTGACGCTCCAATGCGTGATGGACGATTGAGTTGCTGCTGGCGGTGACAACACATTTAAGATTCGACACATGTCGAAGTCGAAGCTCGCGCGGGAGGGACGACTTCCGCGGTGCATCAAGTGCTCTGCTACAACTACCTCATGTCTGCCAGCTCTAGATCGATCTGCAGAATCTGTCCATAGCGAAACTAGTACTAGTATCTTCCTATAGTTTAGGAACAACCTAAACAGTGGTACATATCAATAGATTTGGAATGGACTGGTACCGTACAACATACGGGAACTAAGGGGTTAACTCTGAAATGAAGTTCAGAAAATTGTCGGCACAGTTTCAATAATCTTTCAGAGGTTGGAAGGTCCACCCTCCATCCTTTTTAGTTTCTCAGTTGATCGCGCTTGAAACTTTTGGGAGATATTGGGTTGTTCCTGAAAACTCAAATTTTACTGGTAGCAACTGTGCTTGCAACAGACAACAACATAAAAAAAAGAATTTGGCACGCTGAGCCCATTTCCAGTTGGGAGAGACACTCCTGAAAACGATCGGCTTTGCCAATATCGAATTGTGGTATTTAAATATTACTTGTGAAGCGGTTCTGGTAGCCTGTGTCAAGCGAGATAGAGCTCCCACTCGTCGCGTCCGAGAGACAGTTGTGCCTCCATCGTCTCGAGGGAGCTCTTGTTGGAAGCTGACCTTCGGGTCAAGCTTCTCAGCACTACAACGCCTTGAGGTTTACAATGCAAAAGAGAGAGTGAGATTGGATCTTTAGCCAGCAACAGCCCGATCTATCTCTACATACAATAGCAGCTAGACACATCCCGCCGCTCACTCAACGGCACCCAATGTCGCAGCTGCCGACGCATCCTCGCGACCCACTGTCAGCCGCTCGCTTGCGGTGCAAGCTTTCATTTCAACACTCCTCCTCGTCGGCCGTTGCGACTAGGAGAGACCAAGCATTCCTCTGCGATCGCGCAGCCTCGGGGTTGACAATGCCTTCGTGAGCGAATCTGCGGGCATCGACTTTCCCTCGCAATACTCCGGCAACAGCACCCCGCTCTTGGCAAAGTGGTTCACGAACTTGATCCTCGTGTCGATGTGCTTGGCCTTCGACGAGGCCCTTTCGCCGCACAACTGCTGAATTGCCGCTTGGTTGTCAATGCGCAAAGGCATCGGGACCATCAGTGGCACCCCCAACTCATTTAGCATTTCACGGAGGCCCATGATCTCTTGGCTCACGACGGATGCGGCCGTGTACTCCGCCTCCATTGTCGACAAGGCCACTCCGCCCTGCTTGCGGCAGATCCACGCCACCACCATCCCGTCGATGGTTATGAAACCTCCTGTGACCGACTTCCGGTCCTGCTTGTCAGCAGCGAAATCGGCGTCACTACACCCGACCATTCGATCCAGTCTTCCCATGCATCCTCAGCCGCAGCTCACGTGTCCCTGCTAGGTACCACAATATGCGCTTCGCCAGCTTCCAGCCATCGATGGTTGGACTGTGAGTACTTCGCGTTGCCTTGTGAACGGCAAAAGCTATATCCGGCCTCGTGCACCTCGCTAGCCATAGCAGGCTGCCCACTAGCGATTGAGAGTCCGAGACAGTCGTTCCGGATAGAGCTAAGCAGTACCGCGTCCTTCCGCGCGCACTCGTTCGAGTCTTCGCCTATCGGTGTACGTACACCATGTGCATGCTCCATTCCGTGCTCCTTGAGCAAATCGGTGATCATCACCTCCTGGTCGAGGCTGTACCCGCCCAGATCATCGTACAAAATGCGCATGCCCAGGAACTTGTGAGCGCAGCCTAGGTCCTTGACAGATAACGAGGTTAGCTCTCCAAAGAACGTGTCCACTGCAGCTTGTTTCGTCCCGGTCACCAGCAAGTCATCGACATATACGCCCACGCCCAACAAAACGCCACCGTCCAATCTGAAATAAAGGCACATGTCGACCAGACTCTGCATGAATCCAATTTCCACCAGTTTCTTGAGAAGCAACTTGCTCCAGAGTCAGCCAGCTTGCCTCAGACCGTAGAGCGCATTGCGCAGCTCCAGTACTACTTCATCTGCACTCGTGACGCCGAGTCCACGCAGCAGTTCATCCGGCAAGACCTTTCCCTGTGGGATACGTAGGTAGATGTCGGGTTCAGCCTCTTTCACGTCCTTCACATATGCATTCGGCACCTCTCCATGCTTCGCTGGAACGCCCCATTTCCTTGCTAGCACCAGGATGAGCTTCACGCTCGTCATTTCGATGACAGCCGCGAATGTAATCCCGTAGTTGACCCCAAACTCCTGCTCGTTCCCGCACGCGACTAGCTGGGCCTTGAGTCGCTTCAGTAAATCCTCGGCATCTCGCTTGGTCTTATAGACCCACTTTGTGTGCAGAGCGCGCACCCCGTCTGGCATGCGCACGAGCTTCCAGACATCATTGTTCTCGAGGGCATCCAGTTCCTTGGCCATGGCTTTCAGCCACCCATCTCGGCGCGGGCTACGCATAGCCTCGCGATAGTTTGTTGGGTCCGCCTCAATAACGTTGTTGACGACCCCCGCGTTTGGCTCCTCCTGCTCGGGGGAGTCGTTCGCGTATTCGGCAGCTTTGCGCGCGGCGGATCGCGTCACGTGTCGCTCGCGCTGCCGGGGCTTCTTCCTGGCCCGCCCCTTGCTCTTCTTCTTGCCTCGGCTCCCAGTCGTGGCGTCTCCGGTGTCAGTCGTCCTAGCAGCACCCGCAGCACTATCCGTGGTCTTTTCCTCGACAACCTCGTATTCCTCCCCCTGGTGAAGCCGCTGAATCTGCTCGTTCTGAGTTTTGTCCAGCGTCTCGAATGTTTTGACGTGCTGTGTCGTCACCACCACGTGGTCCCTCGGCAGGTAGACTCTGTAGCCCTTTGTCTCCTCGCCAATACCGGCTATCATACCCGGTTGGACCCGCTGCGAGAAGGTTTTGTACCTTGGGTCGCGATACACGGTGCAAGGCGGACCAAAAACAAGAATGTCGCCCAGCGGCGGTGTCTGCTTGGTGAGCACCTTGAGCGGCGACGCGCGCCCAGCGTTCGAGGTCGTCGGTGAACGATGCAGGGTATAGGCCGCATATTGTACCGCGTCACCCCAAAACCTGAGGGGCAATCCACAAGCAAAAATCATGCATCGGGCCATGTTCATTATGGTCCGATGCATGCGCTCTGCCTCTCCGTTGCTCGCCTGGTTGTTCGCTTCGCTGGCGCGCGACCCCCGTGTTCTTGCAGAACAAATCGACGTTCTGATACTCGCCCCCGGAGTCAGTCCTCAGCACGTGAATATGGCAATCAAACCGCTTCTCGAAAAAGGACAAAAATGCTCGAACTGCTTGGCGGCAGCGTCTTTCGTCTTAGCCAGAACCACTCGACAGTAGTTACTCTTGTGGTCGACGAAGTTCACCATGTAGCGGTTCCCTAAATGATCTCGGGTGTCATGGGGCCTTTCAAGTCCGAGTAAATAACTCCGTCGATACGGTCTATCGGGGAGTGCACTCCAGTGTCTCTCTCCGACTGCCGGTTTTTGGATTGTTTTCCCCACGCGCATGTCAAGCAATTGACACGCCTGTGGTCCGTGATCTGAATCCCTGAGCTAGGATCACGCGCCAACCTCTCGACTGCGTCGTAATTGAGGTGCCCCAACCTCTGGTGGAACTCCACCAACGTGCCCAACTGCACGTCCGCGGACGCACGTTCGCATTCTTCATTCGCGTTGCTCAATGCCGCCATAATGACCTTCGCGGGTCTCTCCGGCTTGGGCTCGACCGTGCCTGGCACCACCAGTACCCCGTTGCGAAGTTCCACATCGAAGGCGAGTCTTACCGTCGTGGGTGGCGACTACTCGCTGACCATCTTTACGCATCAGCGAGTATCGCTTCTGGTCCAGCTGTCCGTACGAGATAAGGCTGTGCAACACGTTCTCGGCGTAATACACGTTCGTGAGCTTGACCGTTCTTGTCTCTCCGCCGGCCGTGACTCGCAGCATGAGTGTCCCGCGCTTAGTCACCTTGAGCGCATTGCCATCCGGTTGCACGCACTCGTCCTCGCGGTCTTCCACATCGTCCAACCACGACGCGTTCTTGGTGAGGTGGCGGCTGGCCCACTGTCTAGAATCCACGCCTCCTCCTGCTTGACAGGCCCTTCGCTGACTGCCAGAGTAAGGTCCGGCTTGCGAGTTCCTCCTCGCGTTCGTTTCGGGCATGCCGCTCGTAGGTGCCCCGCCTTGCCGCATTCATAACACGATCTTGTGTCCTTGCCGCGTCGCTCACCGACTGCACCAACCACCTCCCGTCCGAGGTTCTTGTGCTTGGCGGGCTCGAGCTCCCAGGCTTGAGCGAAGTGTGCAAATTCTTCAGCTTGCTGTAGATAATCCATCCTCGTGCCGTCGACCTTCGCCATCAGCACCGTCCGCAAGTCTGCGGACGCATATTGCGCGATGTTGTTGAGCACGAGGTAGTCCGCCCCTCCGCCGCATGCCTCAGAGATGGCAACCAGGTACATGTAGTGCTCAGGCCACGGAGTCTTTGGGCGCAGTGAAGAGCTTCATCGCTTGTGCCGGCGTAATGTTCGTCTTGAAGGTCTCCAACATGCGCTCCATCACAAACCGGAGCGTGGGCACCTGACCCCACCACGTCTCCACTTGCTTATTATAGTACTTTTCGGCCGTTCCAGCAAGGTAGTGGCCAACAGGTCCACCTTCACGTCCTCGGGCCATGTAAACCCACACGCCGACTGTGCCAAAGCAACGTGTCGATCGAAGCGACGGCCCCATGAGGAACCCCGAGCACAGCCCGACGTAGAGCTCTTTGCCGTCAAACGGCCGTATGGCCAGTTTCTTTTGTCGCGCGTCAGGATACCGCGTAACTTGGTTCCCTTGCTGGAATGGTGCCTGTGCAGCTTGGCCTTGAGCGTCCTGATGAGCCTGCGGAGCTGGACCGTCTGCCGCTTGCGGTCGTGGCGCTTGTGCCTCAGCGTACATGCGCTGCAAGTTCGACACGGGCAGCTCGTATCCTGGCTGCTGGTAGCCGAAATACCGCGGCGTCAGCACTGGGCGTCTCGGCGCCGTGGTGACTGGGGTGCGCGGAGACCCACTGAGAGAGTCAATGTGCATTCCTGTGCCTCCCCCTAGCGCGGACGCGAACCAGCTGGAGTCCATGGGCGGCGTGGAGGGCTGATTCGCGTCAGCGCGCCTCGCCTCCCTCTCGTCGAGCTTCTCGAGCTTGCCTTGCGACTCCTCAAGTCGCTCCAGTTTGCCAGCAAGTCCACGCAGGAGTGCCATCAGCTCACCCGCGTTATCTCCAGTTGCAGGCGCGTTAGCGCCAGCTGTGGTGCCGACGTCCCTTTCGCGAAGGAAAAATCTTAATATCTGTTGCTCTGACACTGACACACCTGTTGGTCCATAAATAGTAGGAATACCTGTTGCCGATGCTGAATACCTGTCGCCACCACTGAATACCTGTTGCCACCACTGAATTCCTGTTCCTTTTCAGGTCAACAGAATTTAAGTGCTTAGATTATGTTGTCTATCTTCAAAGCATCATGTTTCCTATTCCTGTTTATGTTTTAAAAGTGGGGCGTTTTGAAATTCCAAGCTCTCGAGCCTTCACTGCGACGGCTCAAGTCATCCATTTACGTTTTGGAAGTCAGCAGCCGACGGCAACCTGCATGGAGGCCCTGGCCTTTTCTGGCAGCGATGATAGCGACTCCACAGACGTGATAGAGTACGAGGAGGAAGACGACCTAGCTGACGATGAAGACATGTTAAGCGCAGAGGCTTCAGACGAAGACATGACAGATGGCGTGGCTTTGGGTATTGAAGAAGCGGAGGAAACGCAGCTGAGGAACTGCTGTGTAATTGTAGCTGATGCAAATGACGGTGGCGGTATGTCAGCCGTAGATACACGCGACGATTACGACTCAGATTCGTCTCTAGAATATGAATACGACGGCCCAGCATCCGGTCCATGTGTCAAGGAAACCTACCAAAGCGTTGGGTTTTATGATAATGAAGACGTCGCAGAACAATATCTACATCGGCTTAATCAGTACGTGTACACATACAAGACAAGATACTTATCAACCTTTCGTGTGGGGAAGAAGTACCGGTGCCGTTCGCATAAGGTTGCACGCATCGCATTAAGCTGGTAACGCATTCAACTGGTAAACTAGGAAAAAGATATCAAGTTGTACAGAAAGGTCAGCACACGGGAGAAGCAGTCAATCTTACTCCGAAAGGAATTTTGCCAATTATTAAGCCAGAGGTTGATGCCCTGCTTAAGCTCCGTATGTCCGCGGGCCGTGTCCGGAATATGCTGCTCTTTAAGTACCTGAGAGATCCTAACATGCTCGCTCTCGTGCCTAAAACCAAGAAAATGGAAAACCGAAAGGCGTATTTAAAGCGTCAAGCGGGTGAAGGCTGGGAAATTAACAATTTTGTCACGCTACGAAATTGGACATGCACTAAGCTCTGCCAAACCCATGCAGAGTTTGTTGGTGTTGACCCTGATAATGTGGCAGATATGAACGATTTAATTGTACTGGACGAATCTTAAACAACAAACAGAATCTGAGGTGTGTTTGTCTGTCAGTCCGTCCGGTTCCTGTGCTGCGGCATCGGCCTTCCCTGTCGCATATCCTGGGGGGGGGCGGCCGGTGCGCGTTTCTCACCTGCCGGGGTGCATCTCACGATCATTCAGACTGGCATCTATTTCCACAAAACTACAAAAATGGCCTTGCGTTAGATTTATAACGCGATCTGATTGGCCAGATCGCTGCCGAGCGTTAGCGAAGGCGGCACCCGCCAGATACTTGCGGGACCGAAGGGCCCGCCCTGCCGACGGTCCAACCGACCACGGCGAGTAGTGCAGCGAGCCCCGCGAGCGGAACGGGGGCGCTGCAACCATAATAATGAATTTTATTATTTTAATACAAACTAGCGTAACAAGGCACTGCAGTGGTGCACATACTTAAAGCACTAAGAAGCATAGATTTCGAGAACCGTGTAGTGGTTGACACTTTATTTATTTATATTAATTTTAAACGTAGTGTAAGTATACACCGTATAAACGATGAACCAGGGCCACGATTGCCATAGCTATACTTAACTAACTAACGTTCAAACTATAGCACTAAAGTTTA
>BSXT01002428.1:0-14548 GCA_030267785.1 Phytophthora fragariaefolia | reverse complement strand
CCTCCCATAAGATCGGCGACCCCTCAGATTCGGAAATAACCGAAACTCCCGGACATAATCGAAACTCCCGGGTCGGTGTCTTGGGTACACTCTTGATCCCGATTAGCTAGCACCACAGACCCGGCCAAAGTACGCAACCTTGGTCTAAATCCGGAAAGCGCTATACCACACCGATGAGGGCCCTGCCTTACAGGAGGAGAACGAGGACGAGGAGGACGATGACTGGGAGTAAGACTGGGATATTGGTGATCTAACTGATGAAGACTCGGATGAAGAATCTGTCCACCTACCAGAGTCGCTGTGCTCATCTGTTGCGGTGAACAAGTAGACCACGTCGATGATGAGAACGAACGGCTGGGAGTACGGTATATTATGTTGGCACCAACCAACATATGTGAATACAATCCGACCTTACACCAACATGAAGGCAACATAACTAACGGCTATGTTTATTTCTGCTTGATTTATAGATCCTGCTAAGTTTGGACCGGATCCCTCGTACGCTGGTCGTTACGACGGTCCTTATGGGCCAAGCAACAGCGTGATGGCGGTGGTCGACGACCCGTTGGCACTCCTGTTCTACTTCATGCCGCCGAATCTATGGAGCCAGATTGCGGTGGAAAGCAACCGCTACCATAAACAGTCGATCCCACTTCGAGCAAGGTCGATTCGGGCGCAGCAGCGGCGGAACGGGGTGGAGGTCGAAGATGTCGCTGACATACGTCGCCGTCTTTCAGATGCACCCGAGATCATGCCGCACGAGGTGCTTCGAGTGGTTGCGCTGCTACTGTCGCGTACGCTGATGCCTATTCGCAATGGTATTGCGGCGCATTGGTCGACAAAGCAAGTAGGTGCGCTTCCGACAAACCGCTTCTACCTGATCATGCCGAAGAATCGGTTCTTCCACATCATGGTCTACCTTCACTTCTCCAACACCAAGTCACCAATAGCGGCCCTTGATCGCGCGTGGAAGATCCGACCGGTAGTTGACGTGCTACAGCGCACATTTGCCCGCGGATACCGTGCACCTCCGGTGATTAGCTTCGACGAAGCTACCCTGCCTTCACGATCGCGCTACAACCCGACCCGGCAGTTCAACAAGGACAAGCCCCACACGTGGGGGACGAAGGTGTTTGTAGCGGCCTGTGCCAAGACCGCGTACTGCTTGAGGTGAGTGAATGAAAAACTACAGCAAGCCTTTGCTTGCTGTAGTTTTTTTTGGTCAAGTCCTTATGTTGGCTTCGTTTAACATAATCTGCGAGGAATTGTTCGTCTGTACAATATAATACTAACATAAGTGTTTTGGTTGCGTGTTTGTCGGCAGAATCGAGGTCTACTGCGGGGCCAAGACGAACCTGAGGACGCCGGTGCCCAAAGACAACAACACTGGTGAGGTCGCCGTACTGCGCCACCTGAACGCGCTGTACCCACCTTTCCCTACGTCTCCGTGGCGTTTGGTGGTGACAGACCGCTTCTACACGTCTGTAAAACTCGCGCTGGAGCTTCTGCATCGACGGATCTATCTAACGGGGACGATAAGTACCGACCGCTCAGGCTACGCGAAGGATGTGGCCACATCAAAATCGTACAAGACAGTGAACAAGAAGAAGATCATGGTGCCACCGCAAGGAACAATCAAAATTGCCGAGAACAAGCGCTTTCCTCAGATCACGGCAGTGATGTGGATGGATCACAACCCCGTCCATCTTTTATCCAGTGGAGGTAGCCGGCAGACGGGCACAGTTAGTAAGTATATCGTGAGCGCTCACAGTAACTATTGCTAACACTGATGGATTTGATGTGTTTGCTGTAGTGCGCCGGGCCAATGGGAAGATGGAAGCCGTACCTGCACCGGAGCTGGATCGTGACTATCACCGGTGGATGGGTGATGTCGATGTCCACGACCAGCTTCGGATGCAGCGCTACTGTATGCGGCTGTGTTACAAGACGCGAAAATACTAGAAAACGTTGCTTTTAGGTCTGCTTGACATGGCGCTAGTGAACGCATTCATCGTATTCCGGCATCATCGAAAAGTGAACAACAAGAGACCGCCGAAGCACTTCGCTTTCTTCGAGACGCTTATGGATCAGCTCCTAGCGATTGATTCTACGGAAGCTTACGCTGCCATCGAGGTACGCAATATGTTGACCGAGCCAACATATACGAGCCTGGTATTCTTGCTTATGATGTTTATGTTATATGCAGCGAGCAACTTGTGCCCAGGAGAGGACAGCAGCATCACCAGTGCGCAGAGAACCAGGGCAGATGCCAGAAGCTACAGAGCAGCCATTCTACGACGAGGGTCATCGCCTTGAGGAGAATCCAGACACAGTCGACAACGACCAGGGTCTCAAGCGCCGTCAGCACTCTTGCAAGATCTGTGCGGTGTTCAAGGCGCGGCCGCGTAAGTTTACGAAGTACTTCTGCCCCGAGTGCTCGACAGGAAATCGACGGTAGGTACTTCGATGTTGGCCCGCTCATAGGGGTAGTACTAACATTGTGTGCGCAGTAAATATCTCAGCAACGTGGTGCGCGAGGGGGAGGAGAAGACCTGCTTCCAGATCTGGCACGATGACTGGGGCAGCGGGAACGCTATCCCTCGCAGTCTGCAGGACCACAAGATCCGAAACCGCCCACCCTCATCTTGCCCGGGAAAGAAGCGTCGGCGCCAAGCTGTGGAGGATGCGGCTGGTGAGAGCGAAGGTAGTGGCGCGGAAGTGTCGGGTACCGCGTGTGGTAGCGAAGTGGTCGATGACAGATTGGCTGATCATGAAGCGTAGGCAGTGGCGTGTAGCACCGGATGCAAGCAATTGAAACGCACTGCCTGCAATCAATTGAAAGTGTGGCTTGCTATCTTGTCATTGGGTAATGTATAGTGCTGATCGTTTGCAACAGTTCAGAAATAGGACTAACCGATAAACAGGTCAGTTCGTATGTTGCCTTTGCCATCATACGTAGTTCGGGGTCGTCTAAAACAGCCAATATCGAATATGAAATGTTGGATCAGTCACGTTTTTATCTCTGACTAGTCCTGAACTATCCCGGCAACATAGATGTGGCAAAAATCCGACCCATACCAAATTCTATATATTAGTATATGGGGCAGAGTCAAAAACGACACCTCGTAACTAACCCGGGAACTAAGGGGTTGATGCATGTTTTAGACCGTGGTTTGCCCATGCCGGTAATTTTTGATTTCTTACCGTTTTTAATTACGGTGCTGCAAAGCCACTCATTTCTGCCACGCGTCAACACGCAGTTCCCCCGCTCCCGCCGCCACTGATTCTCCCGTCCCCGCGCCACCAACATTATCGGCGCGCGTGTCTCGGACCTACCGCGCCCCCCCCCGCCCACCTCTCAGAGCTCCTCCACTACGGGCCGCAGTGCGACAGCGGTATGTTCGATGGAGGTGCTTTTGCGTCGTTGATAGAAGAACTAACGTGATTGACTGGACAGTGCTTTTGTGTTGTGGTTAGCTGTTGGTGCTTCACGCCCCCGCATCGCCCCTCCGCTCCGCCCAAGACCATACATATCGCAGCTGCAGCGTGTGTGTTCAAGATCTAACAGGGTATGTGCTGGAGGACTGGATGCTAACTTACGTATATCTTGACCTTGTTTAGGCTCTGCAAGTGCGATCGTCAGCTACTCAATTGCAGGTCGAATTCACTCAAGGTGCGATTGTTATCAAAACCTGCAGGCGTATGTAATCCCTTTGCTAATGATTTAGCTGCGTCTACTCTCCTACATCTAGCTTTGTGCAGGCCGTTGACTCATCACTTCCTGCGTTTATCCCGCGTACGATTATATTGATGACCACCAAAGCAACGTATAGTGAAGCTGCGGATGTCATGTTCCCCCATGATATATCCATGTTTTCACCATGAATCTAACTGTTGGTCATGTTTGATCTACTCGCATGAACTCAGGACCCTACAATGACCCGCACGAAGAAAACGAACGCTATTTTGCGTGACCTCAACTTGAAGGACGATGATAGCAGTGAGAATGACGACAGTATTAGTTCTGAGCTGGAGAAACTGTCTGACGAAGAATTAATTTCGAGTTAAGCCGATTCAGACGATGGAGTCCCGAACGCTCAAGACACCGGAAACATTGATGGTAGTGCAGATGATGAAGATAAATCAGAGTCACAGAAATATGCAGAAAGTAATGTGGAGAGTGGATCAGACGAAGATCACTCAAGCCAAGCTGAAGGCTCTGAACACGCAACTAGCGAGCGTATGTCGACCGTGTCCGACACCAGCTCGAAGAGTCAGAAACGTGCGCTTGCTGAGGTTGACGATGAAGTACGGCTATATTATGTTGAACCGCTCAAAAGAGATCACACAAATTGGGGAAAGTTTGAAAGCTACCTGAAGAAGTATCAGCGGTGGACGCTTACGGTTTTAGCGATCTGTGAAACAATGAATGTCAAGCTTCGTAACCGTCAAATCAAGAACATGAAAATGCACGCGGGTAAGAAACCTTCCGACCTTCCTTTGATCCCCGAAGACAGCGACCCATATCAGCGCGTTTATATTTGTACCCATGGATGGAGGGAGCGTGTCCGATCCAAAGGTTACCGTCCACGTCATCGAATCAAATGTACGGGATGTGAGATGCGTTGCAGAGCCCAAGTAGTTCAGCGTTCAAATGGAGAATGGTATGTGGAGGAGAAAAATGCATACTACGGGCACAATCACGAGGTTTCGCCAGATGTGTATCGTGGATATCCGACCGTTCGTAAGATCCCTGAAGAAGCACCCATTATGCGTTATGTGGAGCTTATGGTCGCTAGCGGGAGCAATCCAAGCCGTGTTTACAACTATATACGTACTCATACGCCACACGAAGTTCAGATGCAAGACGTGTACAACATGTTTGCGAAGCTGAAGAGATCGGGTAAGCTTGACAGCTCGCGGAGTGGTGCCACCTAGCGAATCAATAATGCCTAACTACGCGAGTCATATAGGTGCATCATTGTGCGACGAAGATCAAGTGGCTGAGTTGCTTGGTAGGTTTAACCTTAAAGCTCATGGCAACGTGAGTTCGGTCGACGAGAACGCTCGAAAGCAAACGGCAGATGACTCTATCACATCTCAACACATGCGAAAGCTGTTCAAGCGCTTCCCGGAGCTATTGCTCATTGATTGCACGCACAAAACGAACCGGTGAGTGTGTGTATGTGTTTACCATGATTGCCCATGATTGCCCATGGTTACTTCACCCATGCTTAACCTATGTTTTGTCCATGTTAATATGTCACGCAGATATAACTATCAGCTGTGCACGTTCATGGTCATAGACCAGTTTGGCAATGGACAGACAGTGCAGCACTCGGTAACTGAAAGAAATGCGGAATGGCACATGGTGAAAGTAGTGGAGCACTTTCAGCCTGTCAACGTCTGGGAGAGAACAAAGGTGATAATGGTGGACAAGGATTTAAACGAGATCGATGTTCTCAAGAGCATGTTTCCATGCGCGCAAATCTTGCTGTGTCATTTTCATGTTATCATGTGGCTGCGCAACGCGATACGAAACGACAAGAAGTACGGAACATATTCAAGTGATGAACTGAAACAAATGGATTTTTGTGTAGCAAAAATGGTCTATTCAAGATCTGAGGTTGAGCTACTACAACATCCAGATGAGTTCGAGGTTCTATCCTGCCGAAACGATCGTTCAGAGTTGTGAAGCTACTTCAAGAAAAACTGGATTGGTAGTAAAGACATGTGAGTCATGCTCTATCGAATGGATTTGCCTCACTTCCGAAACAACACCAACAACCGGCTGGAAAATCTGTTTGGGGAGCTGAAAATTGATCTCAGCAAGTCTATGTCGATGAAGCAATGCCTAGATTCGGTGCTTCGCTACCAACGTCGTCGTGAAGATGAATATGTAGCTCGCGTGGCCATGCCAGGAACTTCGCGCAATCTATCTTATGGCGAAGAGATGAACCAGCAGCTTGGCATGACTAGTGAGTGGCTTGCAGAAGTATTCCTGAGCGAGTACACATTCGCGGACAACTCTGAAAATGTGCACAGCTACGACATCCACGATGAAGAACTTATGTGACCCTGCGTCACGATGACCGACTGCATAGAGTGGATAAATACTCTTGGTTGTGCACGTGTGAGTTCTCGGCAACTATGAAGTCGCCATGCCGGCATGGGTTGCTGTATTGGAAGCACGTAGCACGGGTAATGACTATACCATACTCGTCTATTCTAGCACGGTGAGAACCATGTTCCTCCATGTTTTACGTGATTTGACCAGGTTTCTTACTCCATGTTTTTACGTGATTTGACCATGTTTCTAACTCTATGGGTCGGCCACGATTGTGGCATCTTTTGTCTGTGTTTCGTGTAATAGCTGGCTGCGCAACGGTGCGTTAGATGAGGAGTTGTCAGAAATCGAAGTTCCGCTTCGAATCACAAGCGGCTGTGAGGACATCCAGCGCAAGCGTCAAATGACGGAGCATGATAAATATAAGACCGCACAAGACGTTTTCGGCAGGATCTTGACAGAGCTGACAGACCTACCTGAAAAGATGTTTCGCGAAGCACTGGATAAATTGGAAGCATGGTGGGGAAATTTACGGCAGCGCGACATTGCCATGCCTCCTGTCCCTGCAGGAAATGCCACAGAAGATGAAGCCAACGATAGTCAGGTCCCATCTACACGATTGGCAGAACACGCCAACGGCAATGCAGAAGAAGAAAAGGATGCAGTTGTACACCTCTGGCTACGTCCTCTCAGAAAAAGCCAGTAGCTACGCGCAAGCCATCAAACAAGTCAACCAAGACCACGTCATCGGCTGCGACCGAAGCAACTAAACGAGGTGCACTAAACACCAGTCCGAAGCTGGCCTTAAGCGAGTTCAACACGAGAGCAAGCCGCGTTGGACGCCCACAAAAATAGAGCAGTCGCAGATACCCAGCGCAGCAAGAACCGAAAGGAATACAACAATGGAACAAAACTGAGGAACGCACTACGCGGCGACGATGTGCTCGATGTAGAGCAGTTTCTGAACGATCGTCGGCCCCCTCTGATTGAGCTCTCATCATTTCTAAACACCTTCGAGATTCGGTTTGCTGGTCACAAAAAAAACAAGATAACCGTGGCTAAACGTGTACTGGTGGTATCACATGCATCATTTAGACTTCCTCAAGCAATGGTCAAGAATGCGCTTGACCAAATTGATCAGGCTATTCCTTTTGGAGATCCCATGGACTTGATCGAGCGTCCAGACCCTACGGAGCCGTGTTGGATTGCAGAGATGGAAAAAGTTGGAGAGTTTACGCACCGTCAGTTGATGGCAATGCATTATATTTGGGCTGTTATTACTGCGTGTGATAGTGGAATGAAGTGCTATTCCTGGCTTATGGGTACAATCGATGAGAGATTGGAGGGTGAGGGGGCTGCAACCTTGGCGAACAGACTGATAAATTCGTGGCCGTACGAAGTTCTTCGGGGTTTCAGTTTTGACCTCGTGAGGAGCCATTTGTATTGTGCTAGAGGTATTCGCTGGTATCATGACAACTTAATAGGGGCATTTACGACCACATTGGCCGACTCATTCAAGAACAATACTACCATATTTTTGCCACCACTTAAAACTCCGGCGGACAGGAAGGGGGATCGTATTTCCCCGACAACTATCAGCTGTTGTCGGCTGCTACCGTACTGCTTGTGCTCATGCCAATGAACATCAATTCGAGTCACTGGACGTGCCTCGTTGTCGACCGTAAGCACAAAACTATCGCTTGCTATGATAGCCTTGACAAGAGATCCAACCACAACTTGCTGGCGGAAGTTGCAAGTGCGCTAGTGACGAAGAGTCTTGGTCGGTTAAGCATTTCCCAGCACAGCCCGATCCAGAAGGACAGCGATAATTGTGGTCAGTTTGTATGCCTCTACTTTTGGCGTCGAGTGTTCAAGGAATGTGGAAATGACTACAGTGAGATGGGGCTTACTCGCCGGCGATGGGATATCCTGCGTATGGTTCTGGACGTCAGTGATTCCTGCGGTAGCACCAAGATGCCGATGAAGCCAGTAGCGTGTTAGCATATCTTGTTAGCATATCTCTGATGCATGCTAATCTATTCATGTTGAACATAATTTCTTCAGGTTTGCTCATGTTTTAGTTGATTTGCTTGGATGACCATGCTTGCCCATGTTTGCCCAGTTCACCTCCATGATTTTCTGAGAAGGGTACATGTAAAAATACAGGTTTGAATATGCAAGATGATGATGAGTGGACTTCCGCACACATCAGCCGACAAGCGTCCTTGTCAATCAGTTGTAAATTTTCAGGTGGTTCTGTTCATATGTTGTGACCATGTCGCCACCATGCTCCCAACATGGGAAGTTTGATGACAAGTCGCAGTTTACAACATGATAAAAGAGAGTTTTCACAACTCCGACACCAGCTTGTGTCACTCAGTCTTGAATTTATGCGGCATTCAAGCAACATGTTTGTCAACATGGATATCGAACTTAAAGGCTCGAGAAAATAAATTACGCACTTAACAAATAAATTACATGTTCGCATTTGAAATTCATGGACAAACCATGGATTGCACATGGAATAAACACATCGGAGGGAATAAAAAACATGGGCTGTATCGCCAACCTTGTGGAAATTCCTCTCCGCTAGACCCAGAAGTTTACTTTCTGTGAGATACGGTGATGGGTGACGGCTACATTAGAGAACAAACGCGGATTCCTGGTCCTGGTCCGAAGTAGCAACCCGAATTTTCGCTTTTTATCCGCATCCGTTGCTGATCTGTCTCGTACAGGATCGCACTCATTACTGAGCAGAAACTAAACTGAGTGTATTGGGGACTCCAAGCTACCTCTGTTGATCTACGATCTAAAACGAACGCGTGGCAGCCTTCTGGACCTGCCATCGGCTATACGAGTCTGTATACGGGGTTGACATCTCGGAGTGCTGGCGTATACGGTGTATACGTGGTCGGCTCTTGACAGCTCTGCTAGTACACTGGTACCCAGGCAGATCACTTCCCCCTCCGACGGAGGCAAGTAGCGCCGCTAGTGGCTGGACTCCCAGTGACCGACTCGAATACGAGGTCTGCCACGTGAGCGTGCGCGAGGTTGATGAGAAGGCGCGGGAGCCCGGCGGTGGGTCAGGGCGGCAAGCGCATCTAGGATTTGCTTGCGCTCAGGATCAGCAGGTTCGGCGGCAATAAATGCCTCGAACAACAGCGGAACGTGTTCACGAATTGCGTCGGCGGGCTCCCACGATGCTTCCAGCTCGTCCAAGCCGTACCACTTGACCAAGATCTCCAGCGATGAGTGTAAGGGCTCAGTCGGATGGAACGGAGAGCCTCGACCAGATGACCCTTTGCCATGAATTGCCTGTTCGACTAGCGATTCTTCGAGATCACGATCGGCGTCTCGATACAGTTGAAGTCGCGATGCGTGGTGTATAGACGTAGCGAAGGGAGCCATTAGATCTTGAACCTCGAAGGTGTAATCATTAATAACGCCGATAATGCGTTTCGGTCCGCGCCAAACCAGGGCAAGCTTGTTACCACTTCGCGGTGGCAACAAGGACAAAGTCACCTTCACTGAACTTTGCTAGCGTAACCCCTCGCTTCTTGGCGTGCCGATCACGTGCAGCCCGTCGTCGGTTCTCGCTGGTACTTGTCATCTCGGCGTGCATACCGTCCAGAGCTGCACGTACGGTTCGCAAGTGATTCGTGATTTCGGCTTTAACCCACGTGACGCTTGCCTCAAGTGGATTCTGTGGGTGAAGAATACTTCGTAACTGTGATTCCCCAGGTAACGCCGTAAAAGCTGTCAATGGTGTCGCCCCGCCCAGCCTTTCCGAGGGCATAGAGTTGAGTGCAGCTTGGACAACAGGCAACAGTCGCTGAGCAGAGCCTTGACACTCTTAAGCACCTCACGGTTAACGACCTCCACTGTGCCGTTGGCCCACGGTGTATAGGCCAGCGTGAAGTGGTGATGACACCGATTGGAGGCGGGCGATCACTTGGTTCTTGAAGTGTGCGCCTTGGTCAGACACCCATAGACAGACAACCCCGAATCTTTTGAACCAGTCTAAAAGACTGACGTACGTCGGATCACTTGTAGCATCAATACACGGGACGAGTTCCACATACCCGCTCATACCATCCTTCAGGACGACACGTACTTTGCCGAAGTCGAAGTGAAGGAGTTCGTTAGGCTTGGTCGCTACCAGCGTTTCACCATGCGGTCGCGGCATTTTACCCCCCAGCTGTGACCATGCAGTGCAGGCACCCCTGCACAAAGGTACTCACATCCGCAGGCATGGTCGCCCACACGAAAACTTTCGACAGCGCTGCCGCTGTGGTCTTGGCACCGCGGTGGCCACCCGCAGCCGCGTGAGCAATGAACACAGGCGTTATTGCAGCTCTGTCGCGTCAGGGGGAATCCACACTTTACCGGTCGAACTTAGCAACAGCGCACGATCCTCATCCCAGTTCACACCGGCAGCTCTTGCTTGCTCCTGGTGCCGGGGATCTTGATGAAGTGTATGAATGTCGCCTTCAGACGGCCACACAAACTCGGCTTCTTGCAGCGGCGGGACTAGATCGACGACGGCCAGTCGGGCCACGCGTCGCGCGGTCGACTCAGCGGGAAAGGCGGGACCAGCCCCCCAGCGTCTGAGCAGATCACCCCAGGCATTGACCTCTCCTGGGACATGCTCAATTACATACTTCAAATACATGAGTGACAACGCCCAGCGCTGCAACTTGTCTGCTCGATATCTTGCCATCGTACCATCGGATCCATACGAGCCGAACATATACACGAGGTTTCGGTGGTCGATGTACAAATGGAATCCCCGGGGTCGTAGTAGCAAATATTCCGGGATTCCTTGTCTCATCCAATTAATCGCGCAGAGGAACTGCTGCATCTCGCCGGCCGTCATCGATAACGGAATGTTGATCAAACATTGCACCCGTTCTGGGCAGTGCATCACGCCCTGGGCGGAGATAAGCTTGCCGCACCGCTTAACCTCAGTCGCGAAGAACTGGCACTTCTTGGCGTGGAGCTTCAACCCATACTCCTCGCACCTAGCGAGGACTTTGTCGAGAAGTTCCATGAGCGCGGTTGCGTCCGCAGCGTAGGCTAAAAAGTCGTCGAGCCAGCACAAAATACCGTTCCCTAGCAGATCACCAAATATTTCCTCTCCCACACCTTGATAGTAGGCAACTGCGTCGGTGGCTCCCATAGGGACTCTTGTCGGCGTGTACATACCGCGATGGGTGACGAAGGTGAAGTGCTCCTGCGCGTCGGGGTGCAGGGGCAATTGCCAATACCCCCTGAACCAGTCTAGCACAAAGAAGACGTGTGCACCTTCCAGCTCTCCAATAACAACCTCAAGAACGGGCATTGGCCACGGCATCGCCTCCGTGCTCTCGTTCTCGGCACGCGTATCGACAGTCATTCTGGGATCGGCGAGAGGGTCATGATCTAGCTCCTTCTTCTTGACAATTCTCGGCGCCGATGCCCAGCGAATACGCGGGTTCCTGAACACCAATATGTGCTGCAACAATGCGTCCACATGCCGCTCGAGGAAAGCGCGGTCGTCGGGTGAATATCGCCGGGGCTGGGATCTTGTCGGTGTGGCACCGGGCTTCAGTCGGACCTGGAGGGGTGCGACACGCACCGGAGGGTCGTCACCAAACTGGAGCCGGAACACATCCTGCCGAGTGCTCAAGTTTGCTTTGAGCCGAGCACGCGGCTCTAGCACCAAGCCCATCTCCCTGGCAACTTTGAACCTCAGCTCAAGCGTGCGAATTAAGACTGTCAGCACTTCTGGGGCCATAGTTGGGAATGCCGTACGCGTCTCGTAGCGCTCAACATCTTCACTCACAGCAGCAATCGGTGCCGATGTTTCCATTGCCGCCGCCTGCAGCCTGCATACCCGTAGTAGGGGCGTAGTTTCTTCCGTCGGCGCTGTAGTGTCGTCGGCCCCAGCGAGATCCCACTCGGTCTGGACGTCTCGTGCTCGTATCAGCAATTCATCAGTTGAGTATCCCAATATCTTCATGCTCGGGCGGCCCACGAAGAGGACACGTGACGGGTCGGACTCATCAGCCAAGTACTACTGGTTACGGAGCATTAGCGGGCCGGCTGGCGTCGCCAGCATGACTTCCTTAAATTGGACGACTCGGGACGCTACTAGCTGGCCGCTACCGACGAGCTTCAGCTCCTGGTCAGCAACACGGCGGAGGTGTAACAATATCCCTTCAGCTTGGAGGGCGTCAATGACGCCTCTGGCCACCAACGACGTGTCAGCACCCGAATCCAGTAGAAGCACCTTTACCTCCAGGCCGTCGACCGTTGCATCAACAGTACCAGCATCTTGGGTCCTCTCAAGCTTCCGGTCTTCAGATATATCATCCGCCACTTGCAGACGGCGCATACTCGTCGGAGGGGCGGACTCCCGTCGTGCACGCAGCGCTTGGAGAAGCTCGGAGGCCTCGCCTGGTCGGATATTCGGGCACTCCCGTACTTGATACTGCGTCGACTGGCACTTGAGACAAGCGCCACGCCGACGAGATGTCGTTGTTCATGCTCAAACGCGAGCTCATCCAGATTGAAGTGGTCGAGGATAGCCTCCAGATCCGCCTGTAAATTCATCATGCGGCTCTCAGGTTCGGGCCACTTCGTCTGCATGCGGAGTTGCTTCATCGCCTCGTCGACCACTGCGTAGTCAATGTGGGAGGGCTCGTTGGCCTGCTTGAAATATGCAACCCATTGCTCTTCCGAAATTCTTTCAGGCGAGCAGTTAAACTCGTACCGGGCGACCATGCGCTTCGCCTTGCCCTCGATACAGGCACCAACGGGCATGGCAAACGCGCCACTCCACTGGGTCTGGAGCGCATTGATATCGGTAAGATAAGTCTCATACCCACGCATGAAGTTCCGGCGGTCTTTCATCGTGCGGCCTTCGAACCTGGGCGGCTCGGGCAGTGCTGGGATCGCCGAGACCCGCTGTTGCAGCTGCCCCGCGAGCGAACTCGCCGATGGCATTTCTTCGTCTTCGACGCCTGGTTCCTCGCTATCAGCACCAGCCGCGTCGAAGGGGTTCGGGATCTGAAGTCGCAATCTCGGAGAGCGCATCGGGGACTCTGGCGTCCCGGGGCTCGAGTAGCGTCGCGGCGAAGCGCGCCGCGAGCTCGTCAACGGAGCTTCTAGACTCCGGCATGTTGTTACGCGTAGACACCTTGCCACGCAGACTTTCGACCGTGCATTGGCACAGGACTAAAGCAAGCTTTGATCTGTCTTGTACAGGATCGCGCTCGCTACTGAGCAGAAACTAAACTGAGTATATTGGGGACTCCGAGCTACCTCTGTTGATCTACGATCTAAAACGAACGCGTGGCAGCCTTCTGGATCTGCCATCGGCTATACGAGTCTGTATACGGGGTTGACATCTCGGAGTGCTGGCGTATACGGTGTATACGCGGTCGGCTCTTGACAGCGGCTGGTACACTGGTACCCAGGCAGATCAGTTGCCGTGTTGGCTGCCATGCGATCAATTAAGAAGGTGAAAGTGCGTCAATAATGATAATGTGGTCATGTGCATGAGAGCCACTCAATTTAAAGGTGCCTATATGCTCCATGATCGTGTTGAGGACATTCACTTTTCTTCTGTTCATCGCCGTGGATCCCGAGGCTTTGGGGAGACGTATCAGACTTGCTGGTGTTTATCTAGTAGCCCTTTCGAAGGTACTACGCGGAATCATGATGGTGGAGGTGAATTTACACCAGCCAGAGACGAGTTCCAAGGCTCTCCAAGTTTTGGAAGCCCCTGCGCTGCCGAGGAGAGCGAGCATCCACGGGAATGCAGCAAGCTAAGCGGTCTCGAGAGCAAAAGGAGTTTTTGCTGCTGCGGAGAATGTGCACAGCCATTGTTTTCCATATTACGTGGAGACTTGGAAACGACATCCTCTTCGAAGAAACGCTAGTTCGAAACGTTAATGCTTCTTTTCGCACACATTGCAGATTTGTGTATCGACATGCGCGGGAATTAAAGATAAACGACGAGGGCGTTACGTTTGGTTTTCAAACGACTGGGATTCAAAGTTCCCACGACATTCAACCTGAGTTCTCCGCAGCGTCGAATCTGGATTCATCGCTGGTAACGCAATCACATTACGATAGGTAGCTAGCACGGATGACATACTCAATACGCAATCAACTTCTTACCTCTAAACGACGCACGAAGCTTATTGGTGAGGTAAAATGCCAGGACCTCACTGTTGACAAACTTATCATCGGACTACTTCACCATGCAACAAGGAACGATCCCCAGCGATCTTTGTTGCAGGGTAACCGATCCATGGCACACTGTACCAGTCTCGAGGTACCCGAACCGGTTAACCCGAACCGGTCCAATACGTCCACACGTTGATTAGACGAGTAGGTTGATTGGACGCACATTGGTGAGTGATGGTTGATTAGATGCACTACATGATAGGATGCACGGCCGCGTGTCTTTAGCACTAGTCTAGGGTGTAAGCT
>BSXT01002426.1:0-14781 GCA_030267785.1 Phytophthora fragariaefolia | reverse complement strand
CCAAGGCAGAAAAAAAGAAAATTTTCGCGCAAGGAGCAGATTCAAAGCCTCCGTGAGACTGTGGCAGAGCTTTCCCAACTGATCAGAGATCTCCAAATGTCAAATTCTTCTGTAACTATTTCGCCGCCGTCGCCAGCATTTTTTGAGACAAGTGAAGACGTGACATCGATTTTATCTCAGCATAAATCACTTTGGGAGCATGTAGCTGCTCGGCGGTTGATACTACTTCAAGCTGCACAGAAAGAGAATGCTAGACTGCGTGGTCAGGTGGCTTTGCACAAGCGACATGTTCGCAACATTAAGCGTGTGGTGCGCCGACGGAATGATAACGAGGTAACCCTACTGAATTGGGCTCGTGTCCGAGTGGTCTAATTAATTTTTCCGATTCTCACATATCGGTTTTGTACGTGCAGCTGATTGGCGAAATGCTTTACGCAGGGCACTCAAAGCTAAACAACAACGATGAAGTGTTTGATGAGTTATTGGAAGGCATCGACCAGGTGTACGCAGACTTGGACAGACAATATGACGCGGAAACTCTCGGAGCTGTGCTACGCCCAGGGCGAAAGCACCAGCTCTTTCCTGACTCGCCTGCCGGCACTCCCTTTGTGAAATTCATAGACAAGAATCAAGTTCCCTTCGATTTGCAGCATACCGAAGATGCAGTGTGGAAGTTCCTACAGGGCCCAAGGGCTCTCAAAGGACGCGTGTGCTCAAAGGTGCTGCTGTATGGATATGCGTTATTCATACATTGATGTTGACAATTATGTTTTTCTCATTAATAGGAGTTCAAACAGTCACGCAACACGTGCAGAAGTTCTGTTAGTTACAGAAGTTGCGAGGGTGGGTTGGCGACGTACGTGCGGGAGCAACGCGTAGCTCGAAAGTTCGTTGAAGAAAATCGCACTGTGTTCGTTAGCCGAACGCTATCAGAGCCTACCATCGTTATGCCTTGGCCTGCGGGACTACGTTTCAGTGAGACCATGAGTGTTATTGTGACGGCTGGCAAAAACCTAGCTTCGGGCCAGGAGTCTACCATCATTGAGCGCATTGTTTCTGTGTCACGTCACATTGGAGGTGGCAAAGCTGTTGTATTCAAGGAGTGGTCTGCTTTCGTGGACATAGCGGTGGAAGGATGGGACCGTAAAATGTCTTGCAATAGACAAGAGATCGAGAACTTGTTGCTAGACGAGTCAATCAGAACTCAGAATTACTAATGTGCAAGATTGCCAATAATATGGTCCCGTCAAGAGTTGCGAGAGCTGTTTCTAAGTGTGTGGGACGGCAAAACTTTCAGAGGCTGATCACATCGACGGTGAGAAGTCGATTAGCATTGATCAGGATTGTTCGTGTGCTTACCGACTCGTTAACTTTTATGCGATTCTTTTAGGAGTACAAGCAAATCAAATGTATCAGTGTACCTTGATTGTATTGTAAAGATGCACTTCAGCATGCATACAAGAGTATGGTATAGCGCGGAAGTTTGTCAAGAAAAACCGCACAGTGATCGTCAGTCAAGCCGGATACCTACTGAGGTTGGACTTATCGGGAGAAGATGGTTACGGTTTGAAGCGTGATCAGTGTTTCCTAGAATACTATTGCCAATGTACTTCGAAGTATTATGTATGAATAAGCCCATACATTTACATAATTGCGGTCGCAATCTAGAAATCGATGCATACACTATTGACAGCGAATACTGTACATACCTACATCAATTACTGATGCCTATCTTAACCGCGCAGCACCTTGCGTACCGTACGTGTTAAAAGTCTGTGGCGTCGTGCAGAGGATTGTGTCGACTGGCCAGCTGACGTGGTGCTTGGTGAACGAGGAGAGGAAATAGTGAGCACGTGAGAGCAAGTTGGAAAGTGATTTTGATGAGGTCTTGGCGAAGTGAAAATTCAAGCTGCCTACTTCTGCATATGCATCTCATGAGAGCCGTCCTTGGCCTTCCTTGGCCACCACCCTTGACCTCATGATATCTCATCTTGTGTCCAGTGCCTTGATGTCTCGAGTCGCCCAGCACCCTTGATGTCTCGAGACGAGTCCTACTACCATACTGCAATGTACTACGACCTGGTTGGTCAGGCATGCTGGCATCATCCACATCTCAGTGTTGACCGCTGATTGCTGGAGCTGATGTGTTCGTTGCCAACTCCAACACCCCCACTTGACGAACACCAAGATCTTCTCATCACCTGATACTCCAATCCTTGAGAACCATCTTGAGCCCAATGCACTTCTGGACTGCTGTAGCCATAGCGATGTATTCCTATTCGGTGGTCGAAAGTGTCACCATGGACTGCTTCTTAGACCCCCACTCGACTATATTGCCATTGTAGAAAATGACGTACCCAGTCGACGACTTCCGTTCCCGCTCAACAGCGAATGCGGCGTCGTAGTAGACAACAAAGCCATCATTGCGAGAGATATCTCCGTTAAACAACAGTCCAAATTCGCGAGTCCCGTTCAGGTAACGAAATACCCGCTCCACCCCAAGTTTCACAGCTGCAGTGGGTTCCTCGGTCTCCTGCGCTAACAACCGCACTGCCGTCACTATGTCAGGCCTAGATAGTACTGCCAAGTACAGTAAAGCACCAAGTGCTGGTCGTGCATGAAAGCACAGGTATCTTGCACTGCGAGCAGCTGGTTGCGATAGTGTTTCTCCATTGACGTTGAAGCAGTGCACGTCTTGTCCATGCCGAATCTTTCGAGAATTGTGGTGACATACTTATCCTGATTGATACGCACTTTATCACCAGCAGCAGACCACTGGGGATTCAAGTCCAGAAAGTAATTTACGTCCTTGAAATGATTCACATCGTACGCTTCTTCAACGGCAGCCTTGAACGCCGTCAAATCGTCATTTTTCGTGTCGAACACCAGCATATCATCGACGTACACGAGCACGATAATTAAGTCATTACCGTCGTGCTTGACAAACAAACATGTGTCAGCCTTGCCTTGTGAGAACCTACAACTGAGTAGAAATTCGCACAAATTTTCATACCATGCTCTCGACGCTTGTTTGAGGCCATATAGAGCGCGAAGGAGGCGCCACACGTAGCCGTGTGCATTCTCGTATCCCTTGACTGGCTCCAAGTAGATCTCCTCTTGCAACGGCGAGTTGAGAAAAGCCGTTTTAATGTCGCGTTGAAGCCGCTTCATACGTCTTGTCACCACCAATCCCAACACCAGTCTTACAGTACTATGACGAACCACCGGGCTGAAAGTCTCAGCGTAGTCGTCCCCGAACCGCTGACTGAAGCCCTTAGCCACCACGCGAGCTGTGTATTTGTCCAAACTCCCATCAGCGTTAGTTTTCTTCTTGAACACCCCTCGATCTGCGCATGGGAGGTTTCTCTCGTAGTGGATACACCATGTCGATGTGGAATGATGGTTCCACTACAATATTCGCCATCCCAGTGTGTCCATCACGTGAAGTCACCTGCATTGGGCCTACGTAATCGATGGCTAGCAGCAGCTGATTTTTCTTGAGCTGTCGCTTTTCCTTCGTAGTAAATGGTTTTTGCGCCAGTTTTCCTTTCCCACAAGTCAGACACGACTGGTTCATGGCTCCCTGCCACGGCAATTGCATGTCCCCAAGCAGCTGTTGAACGCTCTGCATGTTGAGATGGCTCAGCCGTTGGTGCCAAGTCCCAACATGTGGCGCGTCGCTTGCCATCATCGCTGTGTCTTGGAAAGTCTCACTGGTCGCGTCCACCACATACACATAGATGTATTCTTGCGGGATGCGTGTAACGACGTCCCATTCGATGCACGAAAAATACAGGTCACGTCCTGGAACTCCACAGTCATTCCACGACGCGACTCAGCAGCGACCGATACAAGATTTCGCGCCAATCCTTTGACGAAGAACACATCTGGCAGGATACATACTTCCCGACCATTTTGGGTTAGCGGTGCCCGACCAACCGCTGTGGCGACCAAGTAGTCACCGGACGCTACGGTCAGCACTCTAGGTTCCAGTAGCTCTCTCACATCGACCAAGTTGTCGAGGTGCTCAGTCATGTGGCTTGTGGCACCGCTGTCGACAATCCATTCTCGCTTATTGTCGTCGGCAATCTCATCCACCGTGAACGCCATGCTCGCAGCTTCTGGCTTCGACTTCGCCTGCACGCGTTCCTTTGTGCAGTCATGAGGGAAGTGCCCCATCTCTTGGCAATTACAACACTTTGCCTTACTCATGTCACGCTTCATCATCGATAACGTAGAGCCATTTTGCTTGCCTGGCTTTTGCTCGGCACTGAAGGCTACAGCAGTTTTACCGCCCCCATATCCACTGGACGAGCAACGACCCTTCTGCTGCTCGCGACGTACATCCTCCGCTGTGCACCGTTGTATCATCATCTCGAACGTGGTACAGGACTCGAGCACTCCAACAAAGCCATTCAACGCAGGTCCCAGACTCTGCATAAAGTTCCGTCGCTTTTCCTCATCAGCGACAATGGTGAAGGTGCGTTCATCAATCCGAACGGCATTCTCCTAAACCTATACATACCCTGCTTTGTCGTAAACGCCGTCTTATCCCGATCAGCTGGCGCAACTTCAATTTGCCAGCAACCAGATCTTAAGTCTAGGGTAGTGAATAACTGCGCACCACCTAAAGCTTCTAGAGTCTCATCTATTCAGGGTAGTGGGTTGACATCTTTCTTAGTCACCTTAAATCGCACTTCGCCGTCCTTCTTTTTTAACTAGTACCATCGGGAAACCCCACGCACCATTATTTTCCTCAATTACGCCTGCTTGCAACATCTGGGTCACATTTGACTCGATTATCGCGTCCTCGGCTTGTGCATGCCTTCTACGCTTCTGCAATATAGGCGCCGCAGTTTCCGTGTCAATGTGATGTTCGACATCCAACGTAGCCAATCTCCTTTGTTCACCGAACCTTCTCGATAAGCACGCAACAACCGGGGCATTAGTTTCCTTGCTTCGGGCTCTTCATGCCCGATCAGAATCGTAACTAGCCACTCTCTTAGCTTTGCCCTATCCATTACACCGTGCATCGCTAATAGTTCCATCTTCGCCTCAAGGGGTATCCATGTTCCTAGTTCCTTTCGCGCAGGGCGTTTCACTCTTCCACCATACACATTAATGGCTGGCTCCAGCACATGACCGTTTCTCACCGTCGTCACAGCTGCTGCTAGCATGACTGCGCCACATTGCTGCGTCGGTAAGAAGACTCCAGTCTCGCCATCTGGTGCTACTACTGCTGCTGAGATCGGCGTTACCGAACTCAGCGTCAGTTGTGTACGCCGCGCCAGTCGCACAGCTGCTACGTTCGCACTGCCTTCATTCTCAGTACGAAATGGGATCACTACCGTCGTTCCATTCTCCGAATACCGTACTTCATTACGCTCAAATCAATATTGGCTTGGTGCTGACTCAAAAAATCTACGCCAACCAAGAATTCATCGGTACAGCCATCGACAATGCATACTCGCACTTCCACTAATTGGCCGAACGCGTTCCACGTGTGGAAGGCCCACACACCTATAAGGTCGAGCAGAAATCCACCAATGCCCTCAACACAGTCTACAGGGACGGGGTTCTTCAGTTTCTCGCCGCGTATCATCCAATCTGTTCCTGCTACCGCGTACTGGGCGCCACTGTCTAGTTTCACATCCAGTCGCTCATTACCCACGTATATCGTCGCTGTCGGCAGTCCACCGTCTGCGGCAACCGTCACATCCGTTGTCGGGTCGTCGTCATTCATCGCCCTCGTCACCGTCATTGTCGACGCCATTCCGCCATCCATTCGCTGCACCAACCGCACTTGAGCTCGCTGCACTCCGGGTTCCGCGCTGTGAGCTCGTCGGCGTGCCAGCTCCGCTTGCGCATCTTCCGGTTGCTGCCTTCGTTTCGCTTGGGTCTCGGCATTTAGCGTGGTTATCGTATTCTCCACCGTGTCAGCCGGTTCGGTATCGGTACGCCAATGACGGGCCTGCACGCTTGAGGCCTTCTTTGCTTGCTTCATGACCTTTCAGGCTTCTTTTATACTCCCCAACAAAATCATTGTCTCATCGTTCAGCTCCTCGTCTAGTAATATATTACCGGTGGCAATACTCGTTCCGCCTTCCTCTGCCTGAGCTCCATCTCTCATCTCGCCGCCTTCCTCAGTCAGACGTCGCTCTCTGCCTTCTTGGCCTGGCCGCTCGTAACGCTGCGCCCTCATCGCTAGACGTACGGTCGCTACATAGAGTCCTGCGCGTTCATTATCTCGTCCTGCCAATTCCTGCTCCAGACACACACTTGTCGCTAGCACAACAGCCGTCCTTGCTTCATATGTCTGGCCGCCGCCGTCACTTGTCTCGTTCTGTTGGCCTCGCGGCTCCATCCCGTGGGGAATCACATGCTCATGCGAACGCAGTAATCCACTGACTACGACCGCTTCTCGTTTCCCGTGGGTGGTACTGCCACAGTTGCTTGTGTTGCCATATAGGTGTCATTTTGCGCTCTCGCGTCGGTATTGGGACAGTCTCGGGCGAAGTGACCCATCGAGCCGCATGCATAGCATTTGTTCTCCGATCTCGGCCATCGTTTCGACTTCGTATTGCCTTCCTCGGTTGCGACGTCTTCCGCACTCGCTTTCTTCACTTTGGCCGCTGTCCTGCGGACTACAGCTGCTCGTCGTTTCTGCTTCGGTGGGGGTGCGGCGTCATCTGATGCAGATTCCTCACTAGACTCTTTTGCCGAAATCTTTGCTTTCTTTTCTGCACCGTGACCGCTACCGCTTTTGCACCAGCTCTCGCATCCCGTGATGCTGGACGCTTGGCTCCTCGTCGCGACGGCTGTCAGTACGGGCCGTTCCAGAAGTGTCCATCTGGTACGTCCCAAGTACCAGTGTACTTATTGTATACACCTTGTGGGTTAGTGAAGTATGTGATGCGAGGCCGATGAACCTTTTTCCGCCCAGGTGTATAGTGCCGCCAACCAGACTCCTAGAAGTACGGTTATAATCCTGAACGTAAGAGTACGTCCAGGATAGCGGTGTTACCTTGTGTAATCCCTCTGAGTGTCGTTTGTCTTCGATGTTGGACTTGCACCGTATGAGTTGTTATACACTTTGTAGGTCGAGAGTGCGGGGTCTTACCGTAACCTTCTTGGACGTAGTTCCCACGGCTCCAGATAACCGATAATACAAAATAGAGTTATGTGCAAATATATATCCGTCACTTATTTTTTGAGACCCTTGGACGGTGGGTCTATCCTCCAATCAACTAAGCTATTTCCAGGACACTGGTCAATCCTGAATAGCTGTTCACACGCGCACCACCCTCAAAGATGAGGGAGATTATACAAAAAAGTACAATCCTAACACTTTGGTAATCAATGCAGTACTTCCTAGACGCAGATTATCTATTACGCCCAGAAATACAGTCAATAATATGAAATGCGGGAGTCAACTGTTTAAGGATGTTCACCACAACTGGGACATGGAATAAACGAATCACTCCAGACGGGGTACTCGCCCTGGTCCCCGTCTAATTTGGTTTGGCTTTATGAGAGCTTCACACACACTTGGTAGCCGCTAGGTCAAGTGGTGCCCTTCGTCGTCCCGATCGGTTCCTCCGGGGATGGTCTTCCGGGAGGCCTCCTCCGACACTTGCGCACTTCAGGGAAAAAAGAAACTCTGTTTGTTGTTATCAGTCTGTCGGTCATCTGTCACTAGCTACATGCGCTTCTATCATTCGTATTGGCTGTTGTATGGTCTTGAATGTTGGGTTGAGTAACGTAATCAATGGCGTGCATCTGACACAGGTCAGGCGTCTAATCAGGGGTGCACTCCTGATGGGTACCTTCAAGGTATCTAAGGTCTGCCTATCCTGGTTTGTTCTTGGTCGGACGACTTGTTCGGTCGATATTCACTTAGATTTTGTATACTAGGTGCGTACGTTCAGGAGTGTCCGTGCGTCCAGGGTGGAACCATCCGTTCGGGGCTAAGTCGTTTAGACTGTCGTCGTCCAGACTTCTTCTCCGTTCAGGATAGATGAGCTCGTTCAGAGATGGTGGTTCGTCTTTGGGGTTTTGGTCGGGCTTATACACGGCTATAGCTGTGTCAAGACAGGTGGCACTCAGATAGCATTTCTATCCGAGGCTCTTGCACGCACCCTTGGGCTTTACCTGTCGTCGGGTCTTGGTAGCAACATATTTAGTTCGCCTAGGACGAATACCGTATAGCAAATGTCATATCCAGCAGCTATATTTAGCATGTGATAAATACCTCTCTGTATCAATATTCAGAATCACATCATAATAAACAGGTAAATGACAAATGGCTTACAAAGCATGAGACCTCATTGTGGGACAAAAGTCAAAATAAGGGGAAAGGGGAACCGCCACCAGAACCGAATTCAGGATGGAGGGGTTACCCCGAGAACCTCCACGTCGTGCAAAAGAGATCTAACGAAGTCCTGTCTGTAGCTGTTGTCGCCGTGTACATGCGTTAAATCAGGGTATGAAGCACTTAAACATCAGCATATTCAATACCGCTAGTCTAGCTGTGTCCAGCCGAAGTGCCGCACTTTGTTGTCCACCAATTTAATGTCGGACAAGACAATTCCTTTTGAAAGCCACGACTGCTTCATTTTGATTGACTGTTTGCCAGTGTCGGATACGACATTTAGCTGGATATGACATTTGCTATACGGTACGTCGTCCAGGGCTACCAAGCCCTTCCACAGCCGACGCGAGCTCAGTCATCCCCCGCGGACACTCCACACGCTCCACGTGTTACACTTCAATCCGCAGCCGACGCGAGCTCCGTCATCCCCCGCAGACACTCCACACACTCCACGTGTCACACTTCAATCCTGAACTGGCCCTCATCATCCAGCCAATCACGATTAGGGACAGACAGCTGCCTGCCCCTTCCCAGAAAATCTTGGAACGCATCGTATCAACCGCCCCTTTGGTCTCGATCCATCACAGAGGCCACTTGCCGAATTGATTGATCATGACTAGAACTCACGATCCGAGAAAGGTTTCTGGACGAAGGTCCAGTCTGAACGAAAAGCCCGTTGGGCAACTCCCAAAATTGGGTGTCCTTCTTTGTACTTTGTCTTAGCCAGATCGTTTTCTTTCATTTCCACGTTCAGATCGAGAAAGCGAAATCTGCCACTCACAACGCAATTTCCACTCCACCACGTGCGTCAGGCTCAGCGCAACTTCCGCGGGGTTCCCCCTCAGTGGAGGGCGGCACCGCGGGCGCGAGCACAGGCGGCAGTCAAGCAGCCAAGCAGGACACAGGGAACGACCAGCGGCCGCCCCTCAATGCGCCGACTCCCTCCCCGACGTGGTGATCGAGGAAGAAGAAGAGGAGGGGTCGCTCGAGGACACTCCCATGGAGGATGTCTTTCGGGATGGCTCCCCACCGCAAGACCCGTTGTCGTGCGTCACCCAGGCTGCCTTCCCCAAGAAATTTTCGTCTGCTGCTGGGGGTTACTTTCACTGGACGAGACTATGGACGAAGTCGTGGCGGGCGTCGTGCCAGCCACTCACACGGGGCCTTCCGGCATTCATGACGTCGTGACCAGGCGCCAAGTGTTTCCACCCAAAATGGCATCGCCTTCACGCTGTTTCATCGTTGGGGTCCCCGCCACCACAAGGGCGTATCGTAATGGCAAACACATCCAGGATGGTTGCGGTGGTGTTAAAGCGCTCATGCTCTACGAGGGCCTGGGCGAACAGGATCTGGATGATTTGGGAACGCTGTTTGCTCACGATGGCGAAGAGTCTCGTTTCATTCACGATCTCATATTGGGTCCACACTCGGCGGGTTCGCCACCGTTGGTGACTCTGGAAGCTGAGCTGAACTCACTGTTCGTGCGTCGAGAAATGACATTGCTCCTACGTCAGTTCCCCCCGAAGCGTCTGGCCGAGCGAATATTTTACACGGTCGCATGTCTTCGTCGCCTGCTCATTCGCTACCAAGAGATGAATGCCCAAGTCCAGCAGCTCGGCGATGACGCCGTTAACCGGACCCTGCTACTTCTGGACGCCAATACACAGCTCCGCCACGACGCCCCGTGCCTGAACGACTTCGGCGAACAGGAAGCTGCGCGAGTTGAGCGTGAAGCTGCGCCAGAACGAGCCACCTTGGAAGAGGATATTCGTCTACTTACTGACGATCATCTTAAAGAAACACAGGCTCTAATTCAGCGAGCTGTGGATCTAGAAGCTGAACGGAATCAGGCACGGCGCAATATTCAAACGTTGGAGGCGGCTGATCAGGAGAGCTCGTTTGATGCTGACAAGCTCATGGCCTTCCTGAATGATGGCTCTACAGAGCTCCGCGGCAATTGGCCCAGACTCCGCCAGCTGCCCAAGCACTTCGAGGAGGGGACTCAGCCACCATCGTCCTGGAATACCTGGCTTCAGATCAAAGCTGTTGATTAGCCATACAGGACTTATCTGCCATATGCTCCACCGACGCCCAAGGGAGATGACCAGGGTGATGATCGTGGCTCTGACCAGGAGGGAAAGCGCGAGGATCATCCTCCACGAGAAAACGTGTTCAAGGCTTCTCGTCATTGTTCGGCGTCTATCCTGCGTATTCCGACCAAGCGATCCACACCTACCAATTCTGGCTGTGGTTCCTCGTCCAAGAAATCCATCCGTCCGGCCAACCAAGGTCTGCCGTTGCGGCCACTGATCACAAGCGCGGTCAAGTTGGATGTCGTTCGGCCACCAAGCCTCTCGAGCGTACGGTCGACGAAGCCTGTAAGTCGCTTCCAGAATTCACGGCCTGGCAGGACATCCGGCCCGATGACAGGTGGTACTACGAGCCGGTCTGGATTATCCTGGGGCCCCTGCAACTGGTGTCCGAAGATCGGGTCGTCCACCAACTATTTCCTCTGCGTGGTCTCCTCACCATGTTCCGAACTCCTACTTCCTCCAAGCCGAAGTGCTTTTGGATGCATTGACCAAGAGAGACACTATTCCGTCCAAGTGACCACCTCTGGAAGATAAAGCAGTCGAGCTGTTCTCGCCGTCTTCGGATGAAAATGACGACCCTGAAGATCAAGACTATGATGACGCGGCTGAACGTGCGGCTTCTGCTCATGTCGTCCAAGGAAACGTTCTTGTGTTGGATGTGGAATCGGATGAGGACGAAACCATCCCTCCGCCTAGACGTCCATCAAGCGTGTTCGTTCATCATCTGAAAGCTGCTCCGGGGAAGACACTATATTGTTGTCCAAGTCCTTGTCACTGCCGGCCACGCCTGCGCAACCTCAACGTGTGCCTCCGCCCAAGAAGCGCAAGTCCCGTGAGGTCAAAGCTTTCAGCCTGCGGGGACGGTCGCGCCTTGCGCGAGTCGATTACGAGCGTCTCTCCAACGCCGAGCGCACAGTGGTCGAGCGTCCAGGGCCGTATATCCGCTCGTGGCGTATTCGTGGTGGCCACGCCCAGTATTCGCCCAAGAAAGACGAGCACATCTACCAGACTCCAGACTACCCTATTACGCACCACACAAGCAAGAAATTGGGATCCTGACTGAGCGCTGGCGGGAACACGAGTTCCGAGAGCTTAGCGCTAAGAAACCTTGGAAGACCATGTGACGCAACCGAATCAAGCTCCTGTATTTCCATTGTCGTTCAGAGTTGACTGCGGTACAGCTCAAGCTTCTGGACAAGCTCATGGAGTACATTCACGAGCATCGGCAGGCGTTCTGGGAAGTCCTTCATTGGGTTATCATGAAGACCAAGGCCATCAAGGACGATGGTGAAGATAGCTCCGACTACACAGGTTCGATCGAGCTATACCAGGACCGCTCCGCGCATCATGAGTCCGCCGGACGGCAGATGGGGCTTCGCGTTCCGAAGATGGTCTCCAAAGGACTGCCGCCGTCTATCTTTCAGGAGCGTGGCATCTGGACATACCCATGCATGGTCTGCTACTGGTTCGTTAAGGATCCATCTGCCATCCAAGATGGAGAGCCCCGTACCCTTGCGGAGCAGCTAGAAGAGCTGGATCAGGACAAACCTGGACGTAATCAATGGTGGAGTTGTACGGAGGAGCAGCGTCTCGCACACATTCCAGCGGTCCTGAGGGCGAAACGGGTACCTGCACCTGAACGTGACTTGATCTCTGAGCGCTTCCCATGAGGTCTTCCGGCATGTGCTCTTTTTTTACGGTAAAACCTGGATGCAACTTCCTGTCTTTACTTACCTATCGTAGCATAGCATTCTTTTAACACCCAAATTCATACCGTTCGTTTTCATTCAGCTCTGTGTTGTGACTTCCACCGTGTGTCCAGAGTCCGGGACGTAATATTACTTCTAGCACTCCTCACCGTCGGTCCAGCTTTCAGGCCTTTCATCTCTCCACAAGTCTGGACAACACTTCCGCTATCTCCAATTTACATTCAAACTTCCTCGTTTCACAAAGTCGACGATTTGGCACGTTCAGGAATTCACGTTCAGGAAATTTCCTGGGTGATCGTCTCCAGCCTGCATGGCACGGAAACGAGCTCGGGCTTTCGCACCTTGGTTGAATTCGTAGAGGAGCGCGCCACAACTCAGCTGTGTCGCCGGAAGCCATTCTGGTTCGTCGTAACCTTTTCATTTGACGAGGTACTCACGGCGGCGCTTAGACGTGCGAGTGCGTTTAGACCATCGCAAGTCCAGGGTCTTCTCCACCTCATACTCGTCGTTCAGGTTGTCGGCCTCCCAACACTCTTTGGACAGCGAAGCTGCATCGAAATCGTCGTCTTCGTTCACTTTAATCTGATCAGCCGGTCGTTCAGGGAAGAGAGCTCGAGGTTTGAGACGGCTAACATGTACCCAAGGATTAATTCCGTAACCCGTATCGGAGACCTTGAGTCTCACCCTGAAGTCATCACGCATCTCCTTGATCCTGAACGGACCATGCCAGAGGTGAGCCAACTTGCGGCTCAATCCGGTCTGCACTTTCGGGATGTACAGCCAGGCTGCGTCTCCAACCTCAAACCCCGATTGAATTCGCTCAGACAACTCCTTCCACTTCCGGGTTTGCCCGCCCGATCGTTCACGTTTGGCTTTCACTTGTAACTCTCGGGGGAAAGTCTGAGCGTAGCTGTAGTCTCGTTGAAACTTCCTTCGCCACTCATATGCTGTTCGTTCCGGAACGTTGGACGGCTCCGGACCTAGCCTGGTTGACACGGTGCCTTGGGCGTCCCAGCCGTGTACCAGGTAGAACGGGGTGTCGAGTCTGGTCGCATCGAACGAAGTGTTCAGGGCGAACATGAGATGTTCAACGTGGTCATCCCAGTCACTTTGGCCGACTTCAGCGACACTTCGGATGACAGTCTGGACGCTGCGTTCTTGTTGGCCATTGGCTTGGGGACGATCGGCAAGGGTAGCTCGCTGGTGGCTTCCTAGAAGATCGCAGAACCTGGTGAATACTTCACTCGAGAAACGAGGATCTATGTCGTGGCGCAACATTGAGCTTGCACGAAAATTCCTGAATACGCGTTCCTCATAGGCTTCGGTCGTATCCTGCGCCGTCGTGGAATCCAGCGGCTTGCACATCACATAGTCCGAGAACATATCCTGGAAGAGTAACAGAAACGTGTTTTCACGGGCAGACTTGGGCATGTGTGTCACAAAATCCATTGGGACAACCTCAATGGGTCGTATAGGTTCGATTTTTCCGGGTGACGGTCCAGGTTTGGGGGGTCGCCCCTTTCCACTTGAGCAGTCGACACATTCCCTCACGAATCTTTGGACATCTGAATACATGCTACGCCAATAGAACTCTGAACGTAACCTTTAAAATGTCCTGGTCACTTCTTGATGTCCGCCCTGAAAGCCCTCATGCGCATAGTGGGGCATGTCTAAACGTAACATTTCAGGAACGACAAGGCGCAACTCATCAGTCATGTCTCGTGGACGATCCCTGGTTGAACTCAAGCAGTAGAGGACACCTCGTTCATCCACAACAAAAAGTTCGGCCTTCTTCGAGAGCTTGCGGATCTGAGCGCGGGAAAATCGGTCGGTTTCTCCATTCAGAAATTGTATAGGAATGTTGGAACGGAGATCGCTCTCTTGGTGTGCCTTGATCCATCCCCATCGTTCAGCCTGGTACTCGAGTGGACCCATGGGCTCTCCATGATCATCTTCCTCCTGGGTACGGCTACGCGTCACCACAGCGGCCATTACTCCGGCTGCAGTAGGAAGTGGTACTGCCTCAGGTCTTGGGCGATCATCGTTCAGAATCGCCCTTCGGGTGAACTCTGCCCGGACTCCTCGTGGACGAGTATGTTCAGGGACGCCTCCGACTTCATCAATTTCTCTCGAATCTTGGACACTTGTTCCAGGTGCCTAAGTTCTTCTGCATCATCAACTTGCCAGGAATCGCCTAGTGCTAGTCTTGGAAGTCAAGAAATCTGCGGCTTGGTTGTAGTCAAGCTTGACGTGAACCAGCTTGACCGATTTAAACTTGACTTTCAGTGTAGCGGGGCTTCACATTCAAGCAACCTCCACATTAGTGCGACATGCACTAATGGATACATTCAGGTGGGCCACATGCAGTGTGGTCACCATTCATAGTAGGAAGCATTACTATTGGCAGAAAGCAACAGATATCTGCCAATAAGCAGCATGCATTAGGATAGGGATTCTGCCAACCACTCGTTGGCAGATCCTCTCTTTATAGATATCAGTTTTAGGAGGCAAAGCCAAAGTTAACATTTCAAATTCAGTTCTCATTTTCTACCAAAGCTTATTAATAAGTCTTTATTTAGATCTAACTATACTTAGTGAGCTAAGTATA
>BSXT01002425.1:0-11832 GCA_030267785.1 Phytophthora fragariaefolia | reverse complement strand
CGAGAGCACAGTGTCTACGCCGGGCGTACACACTTCAAACACCAACGAGCAACACACACAGGCCGGGCCTGTAGTGAACAAGGCTGCGGAGCTGAACCCTGAGTTCAGCTCGAAAGCTATGGACTTCGTCCAGCACCGACAAGCCGTCATACGGTTTGTCCAAGACGCCATTGCAGCTTCTGTCGACCGACAGAAGTTGAACGCTGACAACAATGGCAGAGGCAACACTAATGAATTTAAAATTGGTTCATTAGTGCTGTTAGCTACTCAAAACTTAGCTAAACATGCAGTATCTGACTTCGGAGCAAACTTGCTTGCTCCGCGCTTCACCGGACCGTTCACCGTGTTGGCGAAGCACGACAACGCGTTCACGTTGGACATACCGTCCAGCATGCGCCTCCACCCAACATTTTATGTTGGGCGGCTGAAGCCATACTCGCAACAGGAGTCACCTAGTCTTGGTGGCTCGGCGCCGACGCGCGTTCGCAAGACAGCCAGCTTCGACCCAAGGTCGACCTGCACACTCGACGCCATCTGCGAGACCTGCGCGATCTGGGCCTTCAACAGGACCAGCTCCTTCCGTAACGCGGCAAACGCAACCGTCTGGATGCGTTCAACAGCCTCCAGACGATCAACGGAGTCTAGCGGACCAGACCCGCGGCGTCTTCCCGCCGCCTCCACCCCCACTGCGAGACGCACAGGGGGCAACTCGCTGTATCGTCCAGCGAATTGTTGATCGTCGGATCCGGACCCAAGGTCCGGATCATTTTCGTATTCGTTGGAAAGGATTTACTCCGAACCACGATACGTCGGAGCCGCGGAACGTCCTGATGCGGGACGTTCCGGAAATGGTGACGGAGTACGAAGCCCGCCACCACCAAAGCCGCCGAAGGACGTAAAACTTGAGCGAGAACTGTAGTCGCCTACAGTTCTCGACAGAGTGCTGCGCCCACCAGTAGCCATCTGCGCAATCAAGTTTGTGCGCAGATTCTTCAGCTCCTCGGGTACACGGACACCCGTGTACGCGTAAATGTCGCGTTCGAACACGCGCACTGCCCCGACGTGATAGTGCTCGCACGCGATGCCGATCGGCACCGCGCACGGAATACTCGCTTCGACTACACCCCAGTCAGTCGCTCAATCTTGGGGCGCTTGGAGAAGCGCTCATAGCGTTCGTGCGCTAAGCGAACGCGCTCAAGGTAACCGGCAGGGTCCTTGTTGAAATTTTCAACAAAAGCACCCCAGCTTTGACAGAGTGCCTGCCACTCGGGCACGCTGCTTTTACGGGAAGGCTTTTATTCCCGTATCATCGGAGCTCATGGAAGAGTCCGACGTAATAATCGCGTCCTTGATCCGTCGCCGGATTAAAGTCGAGCTCCTGAGTGATATCATCGTCTATGATGCTACTGCACGAGTACAGTGCGTACTGACTCGGCGGAGCAGTACTGCCGAAGCGAGATTGGATCTCGCTTGCAGACGGCATTCATGGGTCGCGCACTGCTTCAGTGCGCGACGCCTCAACACCAGACGGAGCAAAGTCGCCTTCGCTCCGCGGGCTGGACAACGGTCCAGCGTCAGCGAGGGGTCTATCGCTACCGCTGCGCGAGCGCTTCGAGATCGAAGCGTCCGAGTCGTCCTCACGAGGACGACGTGATCCCACCGTTGGATCATCACGGCTTGAAGACGAGGCTTCCTCGTCTTCTTCGCCATCCTCCATGTCGGCATCGCTGCCGACATCGAACAGAGCCTCGAGCTCATCGCGGGCAAACAACGTGTTGCCGCGCGCCTTCTTGCACTCCCCAAGCGACATCGTTTGCTTGGGGGAGCTTGGCGTCGTCACCGTTGAAATAACGACGGGCGTTGAAGCCGGAGAGCTTCCAGTCGTCGCTGACGAAGCGACGACAGTGTTCGCAGCTGCAGATGCAGAAGGCGATCAACGGTCTAACGCAGGCAGTTAGCGCGTGGCACCAGGCGATCCGCCTGGTTTCATGAAGACCGGGTTTTGAAGCTATGGGTCTACGGGTAGGGTGCGAAGGGCAACTACGTGTACGTCTGCCTATACAAAGACGACATGATCATCGTCGCCCAGACCAACAAAGAGATCGATGAGGTCAAGATGACGTTAAAAAGTGCGTTCAAGATGAAAGAGTTGGGAGAGGTTAAGTTCATCCTCGGCATCGAGATTGACCACGACCGCGTTGATGATCAAGCAGACGCGCTACATCGACGATGTCACAAGTTGGTTCAACCTACAGGATGCGAAGTCGGTGGTGAGCCCGTGCGAGTCCGGCATGAAGTTGACGAGGACGCAGTCGTCAACAACGAATACGGAGCGCGAGGACATGACGACCAAGCCCTACAGGTCGCTGGTCGAGTGCTGTTTGTACATCACGACCTGCACGCACCCGGACGTGGCATACATCGTCACGCAGCTGTCGCGGTTCTTGGGGAGCCCCGGGGAGCAGCATATGATGACCGCCATACGCGTGCTCTGCTGCCTGAAGATCACGAAGGACTTCGGGATCGTCTGCAACGGCAACGACGGCAAGGTCGTGTTGAAGGCGTACATGGACGCCGACTGGGGCAGAAACCTAGACGGCCGCCGCTCGGTGGCGGGGATCATAATCATGATCGGCAACGCCCCGGTCGTCTTCAAGTCGAAGTACCAGTCTGTGGCGCTGAGCTCGGCGGAGGCGGAGTACATGGCGTTGAGCTTGTGCGCGCAACAGGTACTGTGGACCCGCGCGATGACTCAAGGACCTCGGTCGTGAGCAAGTCAGAGTGACTCAAGTATGGGAGAACAACCAAGGCGCCATTGCCCTGGCACGCAACACCGGGAAGAATGCGCGGACCAAGCACGCCGACATTAGGCACCACTTCATCCGCGAGAACGAGGAACAGGGTATAATCACGGTGGTTTATGTCGGGACGGAAGATAAGCTCGCGGTCATGCTCACCAAAGCGTTGGGGGCCAAGCGCCTCAAGTTCCTGGTCGACGCGTGTGGTATCCACACAATGCCTGCGCAGCACTAAACGGCAAGTGGGAGTGCTGACAAAGCCGGGAGCACCGCCAGTGCGCGCAGAGGATAAGCGCGCGAATGAACAAGATGAAGAACGCGTTCGACATTACAGACCTGCAGGAGACGTGCGCTGATTGACGGGTATAATCAAACCAAGTCAATCATGATATGGAAGGTAAACACGGTGATGAGATGCACCAGGAAGAACAGGAAACAGTAGGAATGCGAGTGCAAGGTAGAATTAACATCTAATTCACGTCGGCATTTGTCTACAACAAATCAACAGCTCTTCGTACGTTCGTGAACGCAATTGACCTACTAGTGACTTTTTAGTTATGTTTCAAGCTTTTTGATTAAAAAGAATCATAAGTTCCTAATAATACATTGTAAGCCACTGTGAGCGGTACACGCCAGCATAAGTGGCATTGTTAAGTATCTTCAGTAGTCCACAACATCAGTTTTGGTTGTACTGAATCAGGCCTATCTGTGCTGATTTTCTATGAAATGAAATCCATATAAAATAGTGCGCACAAAATGCAATCCAAAATACTACTAGTACTTCCTCTGGGTGAAAATAATTGCAACAAAAAACAGATGGTGCGATCTCTTTTCCCTCATGGGCTGATTCGACGCCAATTGCTCTCAGCTTTTAGCACGTCTTTTGTTCAAACAAGAAAGTTACGAGCGAAAGTGTACGCATGGGGCATCCTCAATTTCCAAAATACCCCATCTCGCAAGCACGCCTCCAGCAACCATTCCCCTCGCATAAGCACCCGAACCACGCCATCCAAGCCAAAGCTCACCGAAAGTGAGCGAAAGGATGCTGTGATTTTCCTACTGTGATCACCAGCGACAGGATCGTAGCAGGATGCCGGGGGCAGCCGACCACAAAAAGAACGACCGCCAAGCACTTCCAGCGCACATCGCCACGTAGCGCCCTCTGTGCTGTGCCAGCTCCTGCTCCACACCAACACCATCCACCCGCTCTAGACGAAGGAGAACAACTCACCACGTCGTCCAAGGACCTGATGGCTCCCACTTCTCGCCCATGTACAACGTTGTGCATGTGGACGAGAAGTGGTTCAACGAGGCCACAGACAAAAGGGTCTACCAGGGGATACCGTGCCTCATCGCGAGCGTAAAGGCAAGCGATTCATCGGCAAGACAATGCTCCTGGCCCCAGTAGCTAGGCCAAGGTAAACACAACCTGCACAATTTGTCAATTTTGTTCACTCTCTGACATTTAATGTTGCTATTGTGTGCATATATTATGCAAAAGTACAGGTTTATTTGACGGGAAAATTGACATCTGGGACTCTTGATGAAGGAGTCGTAATTGATGCATGATCGAATATACAGAGGGCCTTTGTTAAATGTAAACTAAAAATTCAGCAATTTTTAGTTTACATTTAACTGGTATTTCTTCATTATTAGGTGCGATTAATTTTATTTCAACTATTTATAATATGAGAGCTCCGGGTTTAAGTTTTCATAGATTACCTTTATTTTTTTGGTCTGTATTAATTACAGCTTTTCTTTTATTATTAACTTTACCAGTATTAGCCGGTGTTTGACAATAGACCTTAGCGCCTAATGTCTGTCTATTTAAATTACGTTTTTTTGTATTCGGAGTTTCCAAGAATTCAGTAAGTTTTTACGCCCCCTAGCTCAATGAGTGCTCTACCCCAAAAAAAGATTTAAAAAATTTTACGCCTTTATTTTTTATCCCAAGGATTATTAAATTCAAATAATCTATATTGTTGCGATAAATTAATCGGTTCATAAACAACTCTTTTTTTAATTCATTATAAAATACTTCTAAAAAACCACTTAATGGCCAAGGGTTCGGCTGTTCGCCGATTAAAGTGGTACGTGAGTTGCTTATTGTTGTACCTACATAATATCATATTTTACAACGATTCCATTCAGGAGTATTGGGTCATGTGGATAGTACATTCTTGCAATAATTCCCGCCCGGAGGAAGTATTAACCCCTTGAAACCGAGGTAGTACCGTACCCCCTGTCTGACTAAGCACCCTGATCTCTAACGTGTATCTGGGGGTAAGGGTTCTAATACAAAGCTCTATATATTTGTGTAACATGTATAGTGGATAGACAGACAATAAACCTAACCACCAATGGATGCTCATGCCGCTATTGTGTATGTTCCAGCTTATGGATTGCTCTCGGCTATCAACTATACACGTTTGCATGCATATCCCGGATGTCGTGCAGCAAAACCGGTACAAGTTCTTAATAGAGACAGGTCACCATAGTGTACAGCCGCGAAGGGGGTGTGCATGATCAAGGCAACAACATCACATGCAAGTTTTTCGAAATGCGTGATATTTCGCTATACAGAAACTCAATAGAAACGGACAAATACCACCAGCTGTTCAATCAGTCGTCGTCGCGCGACGGGCCCGCTTCTGCGGGGGCGCGTCCATAGTAGACTCATTACTTGCTCTCTCATCGCTGTCTCCCTCCTCTTCATCGTTTTGCTGGCGTCCTGGTGCTCACGCGCGGATGGAACGTTTTCCACCACGCGCCGGTGAAGGGGCTAGCGTGCCATTGCGCCACGACTGGTGCCAGATGTCGACGCAGGACATCAGCTCGCCCTTCCCGGTATGGCGCTTTTTCTCGCACAGGAAAACTCTCCACGCCATGGGCTTCTTCGAGGCGGTTTGCAGTTTGCACTTGCTGCAATAGGTTGAAGAGGCACCGCCGCGGGCGTTGTCAGTGCCCTTCAGCACTGAGCACACTTTGCATACTCTGGTAGCAACCACCGACAAGGGGCCCTGAGCGCTGCTCTGACGCTGATATCCGCTCCGTGGCATATTCCTGACTACTTTTCCGGGCAACGGAGAGTAGTCGACGTCGCAAGAGCACTTTTGTGGGGGCTACGCCGTAGCAGGTGGAAAACCTGTACTTTTTTTTGCTTCAAACTCAGATTTCTAAAGGTACAAAACATCTTTATCCTGAAAAAGACCAATAGAAAACGTAAAAAAACCGTTAACTTTTTTGATCGTAGAAAACTAACCTTTCTATAGTGAGGAATGTGTCAAAACATACACAAATATGATGCACGACGCTTTCTGCCTTGATTATTATTGCCAGCTCTCCACTCATCATTTTGCAGTGGTGCGTGCTCAGCGCGTCGCCGTCTTGTACACTCTGACTCTTTCGAAGGCGTTGCTTGAAGGTTCTGAGTGTTGCGCAGTACATCCCAGTCTTCATCTCGGATCTGGCACAGCTCGAGGTGGAGTTGCTTCATGAACTTCTCGTGGCTCATCTTGGGGAGGCTGGCAGCAGCACGAACAGCATTGTAGATGATGTAGGAGTTGATAATTGCCAGATCTACAAGACCCAGAAAGAGTCCCTTGTAGTATTTCTTGTATTTGATGCATAGCTGTAGCGAGTATCTGTAGCATGTACGGTACACGATTAGATTATCGACTAAGCTGTACATACACTATAACACCACTTACCGTTGTAGACGTAACTGGTCGTGTACGTCTACTCCGCCCATATATGTCTGGTAGTCCTTCACGATGCGCGAGCACGCAACCTCTTGCTGCTCTCCTGTCAACTTGTCGCGGCGGACGATACGGTCGAGTTGCACACTGCCACCAGTACTCAACATGTGCACTGCCCGTGTGTCCCACCAGCGAATGAGCCGCATCCCTTGTACTTGTTGGGCTTCTGAAACGATGAAGGTTCCTCGTTCAATGCTCGCAGGCCTGGTCTTTGGGATTTTCGGTGGGTTTTCTTGTCTCCTTTCTTCTTCTTGGGGATCAGCTGCGTGCTTAACCCGACACGATCGGTGCGTACAGTACCGACAGAGTAAAATCCCATCGTCAAGAGTTGAAGTGACAAAGGGACTGACGAGTAAAATCGATCCATGACGACGAGGCGCATCTCGCCACTTGCTGGGGCCGTCGGACCGAATACGTGCCGGTTGTGGACGCTCTACAACGACGCTTTGCATCTGGCTACACTCCACCAGCCGTCATGGCCTTCGACGAGGCAATGTTGCCATCGCGTTCCACGTTCAATCGGATGCGCGTGTATATGAAGGATAAACCCCACAAGTGGGGCACGAAGCTATTCATGTTATGCTGCTCAACAACGGCGTACTGCATTCGGTGAGTAGCAGGTGTGTCTTCGGACACACCTGTTTTTTTTTTTTGGCGTCTAAGCTCGGTTATCATGTATGGGTCATTATAACCGTTTTCTTATATGGTATCATACAGCTTTGAAGTTTATTGCGAAAAAAAGAGAGAGCGGGTCAGACAACGTCCACCGATGACAAGACCGGACCAGTCGCCGTAGCTCGCAATTTGCGCTCGAAAACTTGATTCTTGCAGATCTCAAGGATTTTTAGTCAATAAGGTCGCATGAAACACCATGTTTATGCATCCCATAATCATGATTATTCTTGATATTGACCAGTAGGATAGCATGTAACGAATATAAACCATGCAATGTTTTATTACGCTGTACAGCATAAACAGAAAGGTATGCATTAGCCATTGACGTGGGGGTCCTCTGCCATCTCATTTGCAGACGGACGCCCACGTCACACGAAGGGGGGCAACTCATTTGTATTGCCTATCCATTTTCGAGGGCGTGGTGAGGCGGGTGTTGCACCTCGATGCAAAACTGGAAGTAAGACCTTGCTCGTGCTGCCTGCTCTTCGTGTAGCTAACAATAGAGCTATCTCTGTACCTTACCGCCTATCGGAAAACGGATCATCCTCATGGCCTGATCTCTCACACAGACTCGAATGCTTTCAACCGGCACACCAACTTGCTTCGCAGTCTTCCCAATGGACGTACCAGCCTTAACAAGTAGCAACCCGCGGGTGTACGCTCAAGCTCGGTCTTCCATAGTGGATAGTTTAAAACAGTAGGAGAGTCGCTGGGGGATGGATGTACGGCCCTAAGTTCAAAATAATCCAGGATAACCAAAATGGCGCCAAGCTCGGCGAGCGACACCTTGTTCAAACGGGGGAAACTATGCGGAGCCAATAATGTCAGGCAACCAATGGAATCGCACTTGTTTTTAACGCGTTAACGGTAAATCAAGATCTGTTCTTAACATAGGGTTGGCTCGATCGGAAACTTGCCCAGAACGAATACCCTGACATAAAACGCAGTGTAGTCATAATTATATTCTATAATAATTAGGCAATTATGCTTGCATTCATCGGAGCCGTTGCTGTGGAGCAATCGCAGCTTTCGACTGTGCAAATGTTATGGGTGAATTTGAGAATGGATTCATTTGCGTCACTCGCACTTGCTACAGAAGAACCGACGCAGGTCTTACTGGAGCGTAAGCCGTACCCTAAAACGCTACCACTGATCTCCAAGAAAATGACAAAGAATATCTTAGGTGCGCCATGTCAGTGTTTTAAAAAGGGGGTTATTCACGACATCGCATTGTCAACCGCAAGCCCTCACTCTAAGAAATGTAAGCTCCCCAGTAGCCTCATCCCCCAGTGATAACCTGCCTCCGCTTATTGCGAGATCAAGAGCTAACTAACGGGGCATCGACTTTGCTATAGTTGCTGCCACTCATGCACAGAACCCACCAGTGCACTGCTGCCTGCGAGTCGGAACGGCCTGCTGTGATCTGAGCTGTAAGTGACATGCGTATTGGTGGTGGCTGTGATTAAGTGCATTTTAATTTGCGTTGAGATTGCTTTCCGTATGCTTTAACGTTTATTTAGAAGCACTTTCCCTTTACTGTAGCACTAGCACCGGGGCGCTCGCCTCGTGAAACGGCAACGATACAACAGCCGCCTAGTTCCATGTATACTTTTTAACTTCAGCAGCTACACATTCGCGGGCTCGCTTAGTTAGTATTTTCTGATAATATTGAGGTTAACACGGAGTACACCGACTAAGTGTTGGAGTAGAACTATTTAGTGAATCACCAAAACGATCCTACGTTGCCTGTTGGAATTACTCTAGATTTAAACATGGGCGTGTACGTATGTATTCTTCTACAAAATCAATTGCCACTCGACGCCATCACGACGAGTTCTTCTTGTCTTCGTTAGGATGGACGTTTTCATTGGTTTTAACGCATTAATACCAACGCTCTATGGACCGAACAGACACACCAAGCGCAAGAGCTACCAAAATCATCTCGTTGTGTAGACAAGCACGATTGCTCGCCATCGTAGATCAGTAGACACTGTGATGCTGGCTCACACACAAACGATTAATGCCGTACTGAGCTGCCTCTGGTTTATGCTGACATTTCTCGAAACCAGGCAGGAATGGCGGGTAGCACCCCCCCAACCAGCCAAAGCGCCATATCTCAATGCTTATCAGCGACGGACTTCGCATACTAAGTATTTCGAGGCCCTTCTATGCATGAGTGTGGGTACAGATAACGCCGGCACACTTGATGGCATCCTCTATACTAAACTTCCTCGAACTTTGAAACCCGGCAAAGTTCTGATTGGACGAAAAAAAAAGATTTGTACAAAGCCAAAAAAATATCCATGTGTTTTGAAAAAATATATGCTATTATCAGATCAATGCTTTTTGATTCGCTAAAAATGGTTAATATGGAGGCCCGTCTGTGTCTTTTTTTGCTAATGCCGGCTTTTTAAGTCAGCCGGCTTTGTAAGTCGTTGTTTGGATCGTGATTGCGTTTTGTAGGTAATTAGTTGTACATGAAATATAACTGATTACAGGTTTTCTTGTTTTGATTTTAGCAATTCTTGTTTTGATCTTGAAAATTCTCAATTTGATTTTGAAATGGTGTACCGGCGCTTGGGTTATTATAAATCGAGCGGTTCTAGCACGCCACCCGCCAAAACAATTGAAAGGCACAATAGTTGTATGACATATAACCACTTAGACATTTTCTTGTTTTGATATGAGCAATTCATGTTTGATCTGGGAAATTCTCAAGTTGATCAAGAAAAAGGTGTATTTGTCGTATTGCATTACCGCCCACACAGTATAACGTGTACTTGTCGCTTTGGTTGCCATCATCACGATCCGAGTAGTAGTCCCACGTGTTATGAGGTTTTGAGGCTGCGCACAACAATGCCGCCATCAATGCTATGTGGCTCGCGCTGCCTCGCGTTCTGTTTTTTGATAACTTTGAGGTTTTAGTTTTCCCGGTAGAGCAGTTTCGTTTTGAAACAGTTGTGTCTTCACTTTACGCGTATCTATTATATTCACCACTTCACTAGAGCGCATGTCGACTTTGTGTTCGCTGAGTCAATTATGGGACCTTTACCGTATTGCGGGTTGCTTTCTGCCGCATTCATTGTGCTATATGCGTGTTTAGGGCGAGGATAACGTAAACTGAATAAAATACGACTCACTCGTGAAGATGGATTTTCCAGGAAATATCAATTACAACCCATATGTATACAGCCCCCCTTGCTTTTGCATCTCGGCTATGCCTAGACAGCTACCAAAACGCTGTGTAAGCGCCTCTTCACTTGCTTCCGCTTCCTCACCCAGACCAGACAAAGAGGATGAAAGGCGTCGTCGCTTCTTAGCCCTGTACTTCGCCTGATCCAGTCGCCACTTTTGCTGGAGCGTAGTACCGAGTTTTATTATATGGTATAAGGTGTTCATCGTTTTATCCCCCGGGAGTTTTTGCATTTTGTTATGCTGAAAAATAGGAGGGCTGGTTGAGATGGCTTGTTCCAATTCAATATGACGATCCTTTAGCTCCTTTAGAATTGATCTCGAGCAGAGATAGGCGGCTATCCGACGTATTTTTGACTTGGTCTTGTTTGTGGGCCCGAACAATTATAAGACAATCAGTAAATATACGGGGCTCCCCGCGGGGCCTTGGCTGCACGTGAGAGATTATTCAAATCGAGTTATGTATGCGTTCCAGAAATATAACTTTCAGCGCTATGGATGAATATGAAGACTTATAGGACCTTACTTGGGTTTTGTATACTATTGACCTTCCAATCAGAACGGAGGAGTTAGTTTTCGGCCAATCATATGATCCAAATTTAACCAATTTCACTAATCAACTCCCATAGGGTTAGGTAAGTCATCCAAACCATTCGATCGGACGTATCAAGTCCGATAAAATCGGGAAATATGTGTACGCTCATTCATTTTTCAAGTCCTCGTCGTATCACACACATATCTCTCATTATCGGACCATCACAATGGGCTCGGAGGAACTGCAGCCTGGCAACACGTTACGTGCTAAGGCGACTGCAGTGGCAGCGTTTACCAAGTTCCTGAAAGGTGAAGAAGTTGACGAGGAATATGTAAGAAAATGTATAGAGGCAGATGAGAGCGGTAAGGCCTTCGTGTGTGTAATGATAAGTTTGGAATGCATCTAGCGTTTAGTAAGGGGAAGAAAGGTAAAATGCTAGCTCGAAACACGGCAATGCAGTATTATCGGCAAGCCAAAATTTGGCTTCTAGATCATTTCCCCCAGCACCGAGCGGCGCTAGAATCGCGTCTACTCAAAATGGGGAAAGCTCTTGACAACTTCTGTCTTAAGCGGGATGGTGGCGGATTTGTGTCGAAAGCCGCACCATGTACGAAAGCAGACCTAAGGAAAATGTTAGTATATTTATATACAAGTGCATGTTCTGAAAGTGACTACCAAGATGCTGCTCTCATCTGCCTCTTGTGGTACCTGTTTGGGAGAGCGTCGGACCTATTGATGATCCGAAAACGGAACATCTCCATCGATGCTGCCGGTGTCTTCTTTCTTCGCTTGGTCCGCGTCAAGACATCGGAGGAGCAAGGGCTGCCGCTCTTTCCTGACGCGGATTTTGCGGGGGTTGAGGGGGGAGGGGGGG
>BSXT01002424.1:0-10298 GCA_030267785.1 Phytophthora fragariaefolia | reverse complement strand
TGCCAACGAGTGGTTGGCAGAATCTCTGTCCTAATGCATGCTTCTTATTGGCAGATATCTGTTGCTTTCTGCCAATAGTAGTGCTTCCTACTATGAATGGTGACCACACTGCATGTGGCCCACCTGGATGTATCCATTAGTGCATGTCGCACTAATGTGGAGGTTGCTTGAATGTGTAGCCCCGCTACAGATTCAGTATACCCATCGTCCAGAAGGGCATCAAACCTCCTCCTTACGGACACCATCTTGGCTTCCTTCTACACTTGTGGCCTTGCTCGTTACACGCTCGACGATCTCTACCGTCAAGTCCCTTTCTGGACCCGTCGCAGGCAGGGTTAGAGGGGCGGACAAAATTTGTGAAGCCGCTTCGTGTCAAGAACAAGTTGCTCGTCACATGGATTGGCCCTTATGTGATCACTATTGGACAAGTTCACAATGTGTTCGAGGTCAAGCAACTTGTAACCGGCGAGGAACTTGAGGTGCATGCCTCACCGCTGAAGTTCTTTGCCGATAAAGACCTAGAAATTACAGAGGAGCTCCTGGAGCATGTGGTTGCCAGGGTATCCTACTCTGCGTGCGCGAGCTAGTTCAACACCGGTGGAATGACCGGAGTAGGGCTTATGAGATACTGGTCCCTTGGCATGGTTTGGAAACAATTGAGAACTCGTGGGAGCCTCTAGCAGGGCTGTACAAGACCGTGAGCGCGGTAGCACGAGCCTACGTTGCTGATGCCAAAGATCCAAAGCTTGAGCGCCACCTCAAAGCACTAGAGGCGGCGACAGGGCGTCGGTAAGGCATTCGCTCTGTACCGGTACCTGTTCGGGATACCGGTAATATCAGTCACTAACTCGAGGGTTCCTCGGTATTGTGACTACCCTGATCAATGCGGCGAGGGTCCATGGTCAAGTTTGGTTCAACTGCAACGTGTTGCAGTTGATCAAGAATGAATGTGAGAATGTATGTGGCGAACACCGAGTGGTGTGTCCCACAAAATATACATTTTTCATCTACCGAGAGGTCAGGTTGGGCTATAGAGGGACTGTAGTGGGTGGCGGCATGAAAACCCAACCACGGCCACACAGTCCAGTCGAGTCTATAACGATGCTGAGCACCAGGCTGGTGCTCAGCGGCATGTGGTTGCAGTCAGCCATTTGAGCCGCTGCTCAGCGAACAGCGGGGTTGAACTTGAGCGCCTTGACTAGCGAGTGCTGGTTGGGCGAACTCAAGGTAAGACCTTGCGTGCGCTCGTCAGCTCAAGCTGGTGCAAATACCAGTAGGAGTTTCTACTGACTGTCGCGCAAGATGCCACCACCAGGCCGCTGGTAGTGGCAATGTAGGGCAGCTAGTCGACATGCATGTTCAGATTCTCGCTTTTGTATTTACAACCAAGTCGACAAGCGCAATACACTTGGCAGCAACTTAACGGAAGTGCTAGCTTCCCCCGACTGTGTTAGCGTTTTCAAGTGTGACCTACTACATTAGCTAAGGATTTCAGTGAGTCAAATGCATGTGTCGATTCCGTGATGGGGGCCATACCGCCCAGGATTTGTATCTAACGGAAATGACCGAATAATACCCGGTACCTGATTAGTAACCTCTCAATAACCAAATGCTAACCTTCCTAAAATCACTTCACTACTCGCTAACCAACGTGCGGATGTGTGGCATTTCTGGTGGTCTTACGCCGTACTTCAAGCAGGTGACATTAGGATCTACAAGACGGTTAAGGACCTGTTGTAGCTTGTAGTGGCATCCGAATGAACACACTCGCTAGGGAACCTGGCGCTTCCTGTGAACTGTTGCTTGTATTATAGTCTGCAAATTTCAGATTGCGGTTGGCAGGAACCTGGTTGTCTACCTTCTCTACACTATGTAGCTACCAGTCTAGCGCCTGTCAACCTCTGAGTCTTATTCAACACCAGCCTCGGCTGATGACCATCCTCGGTCGCCAGCCCGGTGCGTGGTCAGGAGACCATCACCCCACTACACTGCCCCTCCAAGACTTGCCCATGCGTCTCGAAATGGCTCCGCCTTGGATTTGTTGACAATGTCGCACGAATGTAGCAATGTACCAATGACCTGGTACACTGTACCTGCAACATAGGCACTTTAACTAAAAGTCCTCAAGTCGCTCCAGTGTTACATGTAGTTAAACGTCAACTGTCGCGGCTACGTATTGCTTCACCACAACTGGGATATCCTTGTCCACTGAGCTGAGCGACTCCCAAGAGTCCTCAATTGGCTCCAGACCCTTCCATCCTACCAGTATTTCGTAACACCTCTTCGCCGAGTTCCAACGGTGCTTCTTCAGTTCAGCAACCATCAGACGATTCCTTGAGCAGCCACGTGCCTGCGAATCTTCGCCGTTACTTCAAAAGACGCGTCCGCGTAGAACTTGAAGCGTGAAGCATGTACGTCTAATTCCGCGCCTGTCACTACGTGCCGCACGCGGAAGGAGTATTCATCTGTACCAACGATCTGGTACGGGCCTGTCCATGTCAAACAGCTTGTCGTTGTGTGTTTTGATCCACCCGGGACCTCAATACGTAGTCACCAATGTCGAAATTCTCAACTCTGGCACATCTCTGCATTTTCTGATTCCGCTTTGTCTGTTCCGACCTTACCAACTGTACTCGCTTGTGCATCTCTTGCACTCTGGCTCGCAACAGCGTTAGTTCGCTTCTATCTGGCTGCTAGTTGTACCGAGCTCAAGGAACGTATTGTTCTCATCGTTGAATCCAAAATTCAAGCTGAGATGCAGCCAGTAGGACGCAGAACAGCTCCACTGGTGCCTTGTTGGCAAGTGACGGGACCGGAGCGTGGTTCAAGTTTGCCTGGGCCACCGGAATAAAATGTACCCAATCGTGGATGTCCACCTTGAATTCGAGGAAGTAGCTCGGAATGCCTGGACGATGTTCCTATTCATCCTCTCAATCGAACCATTTGTCCACGGGCTGTAAGCCACGGTGAAATGCTGCACACAGGTAAGCCGTCTCGCCACCTCGGCAACCACTTGGTTCTTGAAGTGGGTGCCTTGGTCGCATACCCATACCCGAGGCACTCCGTAGCGATTATGCCAGTCGAGGTTCGCTTCAGCTGTCACCGCTGCTGTTGGTACAGCGCACGGCACAAGCTCGCAAAAGTGGTTTGCATCATCTTTTAGTACAATTAGGTACTGGTTAGGACCAAACGATTCACCAAGATGCAGGTAAGCCCAATGCAATGCTCCATTCCGTTCACTACATCGGAATATCTCTGCCCATGTTCTCATCACCCTTGGCCATGCTCGCACATGAGGCAGCTTCTTGACCACGGCGGAGAGATTCCATATGAGGAACCTGCGGTTCACCACATTCATCAACGCTTCGCGACCTCTGAGGCCCTGTGCCCCATAGTGGGCGATCACTAGAAGCCGGTGCACCAAACTTGTCTCGGCGCTGGGGACCCAAATCCGTTCATTGCTACTCAGTAGGCCAGCACGACTCCGTGTCAGGCCCTGTGGACTATCGACGATGTGGTGTTTCTGGGCTTCTTGCAGGTGACTGTTGGCCATTCAAAGTTGCCGTCACTGAACAGCCTGATACGCGGTCGGTCGATAGTTCGGGTAGTTGAGTCTCTAGACTGGTCATCATCACGCTGGCGGCCTATAGTGACGCGCTTCACTGTCACACTCGGTGCTGGTCGCATATCCGCCCATCGAGATACCAGGTCAGCCCACACATTGTGTGCCCCATCGATATGTTCAATTGTATAGCGAAAATTTATTAATTTCATTGACCACATCAAAAGCTTGCCACAAATTTGCTTTTTCACTTGTTGACCCGGCGCGAAAACGTGTATCAAATTGCGGTGGTCGGAGTACATGCGGAAGCCACTCGGCCGCAACAGCAAGTAACTTAATTTGTCGCGCGCCATGATGATAGGGTAGGCTTTTTTTCGATAACACTCCAGTTTTTTGCGCATTAGTGAAAGTACCACAAAGACAGATAAGCCGTTCATGCTGCAGGTCTTGGATGTCTGCATCACTTTTCCATCTGGGCACCTGTGTCAGAATCACTGACCACCCAATGTCGGAGGCGTCCGTCAGCAAAACCATCTCTGCATCCGGCTTTGGGAACGCAAGGGTGGCTGCATGAGCCAGTGCCTGCTTCACCAAATCGTACGCCGCGCATTCCTGCTCGGTAAGTGCGATCGGTATATCTGCTGCAGCTCGCTTTGTTCGCCTCAACGTCTGAACCATTGCTTTGTCCTGTGTGTCCTGCAGCGGACGTGCCAATCGAGCATAATCAACGATGCTGTCTCTCATTCAGTTTGTAGAGCAAAAGAGCTGCTGGGGTTCTCCAGCATTCGTCGGGTAGGGCATAGATTGCAGAGCCTGGATGCGCTCTGAGGCATGCTTTACCCTTTCACCGTTTATCTCTTGTCCACACCACTTCACCTCTCGTTTATATACGCAAGGCTTAGACACACTCAACTTGAAACCGAACTTTGCCGTCAGCTCATGCATTTCATTGTAACGTTTCTAGGTACGTGTCAACGTCGGCAGCGTACAGCAGTAAATAGTCTATCCAGACTAACAAGTGTTTGTACAGCAGCGCTGCAAAGCAATGGTTGACTGAAAGTACAACGCTGCGTCTGCACTGCCTTGAGGTACTCGCGTTGGGGTATAGATCTTCCGATGTGTCATGTAGGAAAGCGGCTCCTAACACGCCTTGGTTATGGGAAGCTGCCAGAAGCCTTTAATGAAGTCAAACAACCCGAAGTGGTTGCTGCCTCTTACATTCTCCAAATCAACGTCCAAGTTGGGCATTAGCCCGGCCATTGGCTCCGTTTGTGCGTTGAAAGGTTTGGTTTCCACAGTCTGGCTACAGGTAGCGCTGCACAGGCCCATCGGCTGGTCGGGTTTTCGTAAACCCATCCGAGCTTTACCAACATCTCGTTGAACTACTCGAGAAATGCCTGGTATTCGGGCGCGTATTTGCGGGCCTTCGCCTTGTACGGCCTACAGCCTGTCTTCATCCTAAATCTCATCGGCTCCACATATGCAGGTGGGTCGTTGCCTAGAACTAGCCTCCAGACATCATAGGCGTAAACGATCGTGCGCAGGTGCTCGCCTTTGTCGGCTGGAAACCCATCATCTAGAGCGCTCTGGATGAGCGCCTCTACTGCTATTCGAGTCGCCTCCGCATCATTGGCTCCAGCTGCTACTTCAGGAATCGCTTCGTCATCATCTCCGTCGCCCACGTTGGTGCTGCTAGCAGCTCCAGTTGGCGCTCGACGACGATTCCCAAAGCCTTCAGCACATCATTTCCACGTAAAAGTTCATCTTCTTTATTATCGAGGATCAAACGTACTCGAGTCCAAGGTAAACCCATCGGGTACGCGCCTCATGCAAGATGTCTTCAACCTTCTGCGCCGCATTGGCCATAACGATCGGGTGCGCGTCGGAAGGGTGGTCGATCTCCAGGCTGACCGTTCCTGGCATCGAGCCACTTCCCAGCCCCGCCGAAGCCGATTGAGTATCTTGCCGCCGAGAACCAGTCGCGTCAGTAACACGCGCAGGTTTCTTGACCTTGCCTAGAGTTGGCTTGGCTTGGCCCGCTCGTTTTGTAGGTGCTGCCGGTGTTTTCCTTTCTCCGTGCTTCCAGTCTGCTGAGTCGCAGCGGTAGCAGGAGCCGAGTGTGTCGTCGTCATTCCGTTGTTCACGCCGTTTCCTTGGAAACTAAAGCTAACTTTGTAGTGGGATCCGAATGAACATACTCGCTAGGGAAGCTGGCGCTTCCTGTGAGCCGTTGCTTGTATTCTAATTCTCCGGCCCGGAAAAGAATTAACAGTTCATAAATTAATGCGTATCTAAAAAGTAATTTCTGTATCGATGCTGCAAAACCTGGACTCGAAAGCTTTGAGTGTGGGCTTTACCGCTATACTTTTTACAAGCGCTTAACGACACGCAGTACCTAACTACCACGCTTGCAGTGGAGGCACTCCACGACCCCTATAAGTTTTTTTCCGCAGTGTCGCTGTTTGGTGGAATTATCAAAAACGAAAATTATGATAGTAAAGTGCATCAAACAGTTGTTTTATACGACCCCGCGGTTTCGTGAAAATAGCACTCCCTTTTGGTTATTTGAGCAAGCCAGGCCGTGAGTTTTTTTACTGGTCAGATTGATATACGTCGAATCAGTGTTCGAATCGCATCTATATCAGCCAATAGAATAAGCCTCAATGTTAGACCTATGATTTATCAAATTATGTACTATGAATTAAACAAACTGAAGTGCACCACACAAAAGATGGTCAATACCACTTTCTACCACAGGTGGCTCACATGTCAGCGCTGTCGGAGTTGCACTTGACAGCAGTCCACACCGCTGGCTATAGTGCGAGAGCTTGTAGTCGTTGTGCCATACGGTTGAGCCGTACCGGTTCACGCTACGACGGACCGTAGGTATTAATACGGTATAACATGCCGGATAAGTGGGATCGTGCGGGCATCTCATCGCGATTTGCGTTATGGCGCTATTCTTCATCAAGCTTTGCCTAGTGCAGCCATCTCAATTTGCGTTATCCCCGGCTCCGCTCAGTCTTGCATCAACGTTTTTTTTAAGTTTTTCAAATATTCCTTAGCAGTTGGAGATTGCCAAGTCGAGAAAAGGAACAAAACCTTTGTCAATGCTCGCGAGAGCATGATTGACAATAACGAAGCAGAGTGTGTTGACAATATTCTGAACAGAAGGCCGAAACTGCGATGATACGAAAGGTAGGAGGTTATTGCGAAGTGCTTTGCTACATAGTTTGCAATATTTTTGTAACAATTCCATATATTCAATAATACAATACAGTATTGTCTAGGAACGTTTTTAACACGGCTGATAGGTCGCTGATTGGTCAACGGATTTTTGCTTATGTGAAACTACAATATTCCTCTCTTGAGCATGTGGTTGTTTGGCTTGTCTCCGTAAGTTTAGAGCTGGTGAGTAAATTGTGCTCGAGGAAGCCAAGATGATGTGCTTTAGCTTCGAGCCTGTTGTTGAAAAACTTGAAGAACGCGTTAACGATCATTTTGAAATGTCTTTCAATCTGCACATTTACATTGGTGAAAACCGTGCCTTTCTGGCCAATAGGCCCCTTTTGGGGTTGCCGCTAAAATAAAATGGACCTCTGAAACCGTTTTTCCTGCCTTCTCTTCGAGTATACACTTGATGTCCGTTGCTACAGCTTGCTGTCGATTCCCAGGCCACCGATAAAGCAGGAACTTCTGGTCAGCATATTAGAAACTGAATGAAAAAGAGTAGCAGGACGCAAAAATTGATGAGCAAATGATTACATTATTTATAACGATTTTTTACGAATAGAAGACCCCCTACTATTAGAAGCCCCGTGACTGTTTTCGAGGAGCTTCGAGAAATAGAAGGCCGCTAGAATTAAAAGACAGCTGAAATTAATAGACCGCAACACCAACCTCACTAACTGAGCAATGTACTTTGTTTTCAATTTGCGCCAAGTAGTTAGCATTGGGTAGAAGCAAATGGAGATTAAAGCCAAATGCAGCAAACGCGAAATTACTATATGCGATCTATCCATCAGAGATCGATACAAATGCGTTGTGCAATATCTATTGCAAATATTCTATTGCGATAGGAGTGTTACACAATAAGTCGAGCGGCTTGAGATATGACTCTATTGCAGTACTTACAGATTGCAATAGTATTGTATGACTCGTAATATCTGATATACATTTAATTCGATTTTCGCCGTGAAATCGGTATCTACTAAGTTTTTTAAAACTTTAAAAAGACAATCCATCTGGCCTGGTAGACGCGTGGAAACGCTCCGACGATATGCTGCATACGGAGCAGGAACATCCGCACCCACCGTTAGTGGGAAATCGTTTGCATATGGGTGCGTACAGCTTGGCGAGAAATGCCTGCATCGGTGGTACTGAACTCGCTTGAAGCGGCTAGCTTTCACAAGTGTCCACTGCAATAGCTCATATGGTACAATGTCGTTTACGGGAAACCATTTTAAGAGCAGTGGAGAAGAAGCAAATGCAGCTGTGGGTCCCTTAACCTTGACGAGCTTGAAGGGCGCTGAATGGTAACGATGCGGTCGAGCAATAAAAGCCCTATTCGATTAGAAGATCCCTTTTCTAATCTGATACGTTGAAGGAGGCTACTAATAAATACAAGACCGTCTATTATTCTGGCTTGCACAAATCACGGCCCTGAAATCGGATTTCGGGGGTCCAATATATATAGATGGTTCCTTTACTAAGAATGTGATGTGAAGGACTCTTGATTGAGGCGCTTGGGGTGCTTGAGGTGATTCGGAAAGTGAGTTCATGTATGCCGAGCGAACTCCGCTCGGGTTAGCCTAGCTACCAAGATTAGATACCGCAGATCATGTGCGTAGGATACTTTGGCACCAGGGCCATGAGCAATCACTACGGTGACTGCAACTACCTCCACTCTAGGACCTATCAAGTTGACTTGTACCTAGACTGTAGAATACTCCCTGTTTCGTGTACGCATGTGGTCAGTGCGGTCTAGTGGACTTCTGACTACAGTCCAGAGGCTGTCATCGAGGCAAACCTTAACACTCCCTCTCAATTTGATGGGGTTGCTTGACACCGCTTGCCATTACCAACTTGGCGAACTGCGGCGTTGCAATTGGCTTCGTCAGGTAGTCCGCAAGCTGCGCAACCGAAGCAATGTACCTCACAGCGATGTGACCTGCCTCAACATGATCACGAATGAAGTGTAGTCTCAGATCGATGTGATTTGCTCCTGGCGACTACCCGCAATTGTGCGCGATGCTAGTCGCGGCCTGGTTATCGACCTTGATGAGCATGTGTAACGGGCTGATACAGAGAGTTACATAAGTAGGTAGGTTACATATGGATACATACACAAAAGTAGGTACGGGCACACGGCTAGCGTGTGCCCCGTTGTCATTGCCGGATTGGATGAAAGTGGGGGGCCAGACCCCTTTCAGCCAATCAGGCATCGACGTAGATTTGAGTGGTTCACAAGAAGACGGATAGCCGCCACCTCCGTCCCAAAAAAAAACAGAGTTGATTTTACCTCGAACCCGACACTTGGTTTTATTATTAAAGCTTCCTCCTGCAACTACAGTGTACGCTAGTAATGGTACCTGGTACCCCGTTACACCTGGTAGCACTTCGTAGTCCTTCCAATGACCGAGTTCGACATGAGTGAAGACAAGCCATCGGCGGCTCCAGGGATGACCCTGGAGCATTCGGCTTTTCCACATCTCACCAACATTGAGTGGCAAGCGCTACACCGCCTCGCGGCGGTGTCCGGTGAGTTCGTCGTCACGTCGCTGGTGAGCTCAGCGACCCCCGACCTTCAGCGCCAAGCCATCCAAGAGTTCATGGAGCTCGAGCTCGCCGAAGCTAAGCGGCGAGTACGAACTCCCTCGCACCCCTCACGAAACGACGTCGTGAAGATGGAAACGCCGACCTACTCCGGTGTCGGGCAAGACCGCCTTCCGCGGAACAGGTGGTTCCGCGAGATCGACATCGCGGTCGCTTCGAGGTTGATCGAAGCGCCGTCGGCGAAGGTTAATTTTCTGTTATCTCCCATGTCCGGCAAGGCCAAGGAATGGGCCCTCGGAAAGCTTGTCGTTGACCGCGAAGCCTTCCCGACTCTGGAGAGCCTCCACAGTAACCTCCGACTTGCGTCCAAGCCCCCGCAAGACGAGTCGCGCATGCGTGGGGCCTTCTTCGCCCTCAGACAGGGGAAGATGATCATGCGCGACTACGTGCAGAAAGCCCGGCACCTGGTATCGTTATTGTCACGATCCCGATCGACGTTGCCTCCCAAGTACACGTCTTCATTTTTGGAATGCGTGAGGGCATGACTCGGTACTGCCTCACGCGAGCGGAGCCAGCGACGCTTGAAGCCGCCTTCGCGCTGGGGCTTCGCCAGGATTACACGGTTGCATCCTCCTATGCGCGAGCGTGGACGCCGGATACTCGGGTTTCCACTCCCGAGCCCATGGAGATCGACGCCATTGAGGCCGAGTCGAGGTTGCGTTCCTCCTCGACTTCCCGCGGTCCGCCGCCCAACAACGACAACCGTCTTCGCGACGGTCGCCAACGCGTCTGCTACCGCTGTCGCAAACTCGGCCATCGCGCAGCGGTCTGTCGCGCCCCAGCTCCAGTCTTGGCCAGCGCTGAAGTCGTCGGCGACGCCGACGACACTTTCCCGGCGTCTCACCCAAAAAACGCTCGGGGCCAGTAGGTGCGGGGCGCCCTACTGGCTGGAATGGAGGAC
>BSXT01002423.1:0-10968 GCA_030267785.1 Phytophthora fragariaefolia | reverse complement strand
AAGGCGGCTCTCGATACACTTTGTGGGCCACATAAAGTTGTGTGGTGAACATTAAAACGCACCTAACCTGGAAACATGGCAAACCTTGCTGCGTTGGAGTAAGTTCTGCTCTAGCAGTCGAGGTAGCTGAACATGGGCACAAACCGGGCTCTACATGTCGTTCATAGAAGTGTGACGTAAATTATTGTGGTCCACACAATAGGATGCCGAGCGCAGCGAAGGCGGCACCTGATCGGCCCTTCCGCCGCCGAGCGACGACGAGAACAACCTCATTAGCTGAAATTGTACCATGTTCTCTACACAATATAAACGTGACTACATCATTGTAATGTGGACTACATAATCGTACTTATAGAGCACTTTCATCTTACATTCCCTATTTTGCGCGCTGTTGCACGAGATGGGCGGTGTACGCGTCCCCCCATAGTACGGATTAGTATAAGCTGAACACAGATTGGGCGCCCACAACCTGAACATAGACGGGTACGCGATATGGCCTGGCCAACTATAGCACTAAACCTATACCGACCCACGACTCCGCATTGGCCGACAGTCCTCTACTCGGCAACCGATAGGTTACATTTTGGTGCGAATGTTAGCGACACAAATTGGAACGCATACTCTAAACACGATAGGCACGAAGATTTAAAATGTCTGCTACCCGACAACAAACGACAGACGGAAGGCTTAATAGCGACTAGATTAGCGTAACACACTGGATATTTGCGATACATGGCGCATAGCCGGAACAATGGCATGGAATGAAGCGATAGAACATCGATGTGCTTACGTAGCATGAAAGTGCAAGATTTACGAGTAGTATCTAGCATAACTACAACTATGGAGATCGACAGGTTTTCATTAAGGTGAATACAATCTGACGTAGTGATACAAAACTCATGTAAACCAACTTCACTTTTGGTATGAATAAGACAACAAAAATAATATTCTAACTATTAATAACAAAGCACAAAAGCCCACCGGAGCGAAGCGGAGGTGGGTCTGCTGTAGTAGAGCGAGCTGGCACAGCGAGCGGAACGGGTTGGGATTTACCGTAAACCCACCGCCGCGTAGCGGCGGCGCTCGGCTAGTATAATATGAAATGTAATGAGTGGGTCAAACTGATTCGAAGGCTTGGACAAACATGCGGGTAGGGGAACACAAAATTGGGTGAAAAACGCTTTCCCGAAAAAGGAGGAACATGAAAAACCTGATTTTCGTGTTCTCCTCGCTAAAGTGCGATAACAACGAACATTTTTGCGAGCTTCCCTCCCGATATTCGTTCTAGCTGCATTTCATATTTAAACGGATATGGCGTGTTCGTATACTACGCGTTGGATTGACTGAAATTCGCGCGATCTTCTACAGCATCATTGAAATTTACCGAGCTCACCAGCGAAGGTATCCTCTGCCCAAGAAGCGGTCCGCGCTCGCGAGCGCTGAGCATCCGACGCGGTCAAAGTGCAGCCGACAGCCTCGTGCCCACAGCACTATCCCGAACACCGCAAGTCTACACTCGTGATCACCGCAGCACCTTCGAGAGGGACCCCAGCACCTCCAGCCAAGGCGTGACGATGACAGAGCCACCTTCTGTGGTTCGTCAAGCAGTGGAAGAGTTCCAGGCCCTTGGACGCTTTGAGTTGGTTCCTCCACAACCAAAGGAGACATCGTACATATTCAAGTGGGGGGTTCGTGTCACGTACGTCGAGAACGGGAAGGAGGTCTTCGTGTGGACTTGTTTGGCCGACGAAGCGTGTCGAACGTCAGAAAAAAACCTGCTCAAGCTCTATGCTGGCAAAACGACCATGGCCGTGAAGCACCTCCAGAAGATACACAACGTTGGCTCGCCGAAAACGGAGACAGCGACCGTCAAGAAGCTCAAATATGATCACGATTACAGCCACCTGTCGTCGTCCGTCCTGTACTCAAACAACCCAATCCGGCTAAACGTGCTGATGACCACTCTCATGATCATCAACCATAGCTTGGCGTTTCGTATGGTTGAGTACGAAGAGGCAAGACTCATGCAAGTGTTACTCTATAAGGACGAGATGAAGGCCACGATAACTACAAAGCAGACGAAAAAAGCCATCGTGGAGCTGTATTCTTCAACACGCAAGGAGATCATTAACTATCTACTCGAGAACCGAGAGGACTATCCTAACCTTACGCTCGTGGCAGATTTTTGGACTTGCAGAGCAACGCAAGACAAGTTTCTTGGGTTGCGAGTTTACCTAGTGGGCAAGGCCTGGCAGTACAAGTCCATTCTCTTGGGGACGCGAAGGTTCAACCCCGCATATGGAGATCGTGATGGCGGCATCGCAACGCCCTTCAAAGGGTGGCTGAAGCACATGCTTGGGGACTTTAGCTTAGGGACGAGCGATTTTTATGGAGCTACGAGTGACTCGGGGGGGGGGGTGACATAAAGTTGATGCTGTGCAAATAACTCAATCTGCACTGGGAGTGGTGCTTCGCACACATGACCCACGCGGCTACAAAGTCATCGTGTGGTGTAAATGGAGCTGCTAGTGCTGCAGCTAACCCAGAGATGGTGGAGTTAATCTCACGGATGGTAAGAACAATATTTCATGTCAAGGTGGTGTCTGTCACCGGGAAATTGTTTGCAGAGCTCTGTAGATCTAAGATTAAGGGTACCCCACGCGACTTGTTGGGTATTCTACGTCACGCTTCTTAAGCATGACGCGTTCATTAGAGAGATTTCTTGAGAAGTAGCCTGCAATAACTGCGTGGTATGACGAGCGAACACGTAAAGCACTTCGCGCCAACCAGCCGCCACCAGAGTTCCCGTTGGCTAATCGCCATGACGACTTGGTTCACGTGCTGTTTGTGCTGAAACCAATAGGTGAGATCAAGCGAATATGTCAAGCCGAGCATCCGGCTCAGGTTGATGAGCTCATACAGTTGTATATGGTGCGTATTCACGACCTCGACCCTGATCAACCTTTGCCACACTACCTATCAACCGAAAAAAAAACTCGTTGGATTCCTGCAAGTGACCTTACACCACTGGCAGCGGATATGCGGAAGCTATTGCGAGAAGCATTGGATGAACGCTTCTTCAGCAGATATTACAACGACAAGCAGTTCCACGAGTGCTACTTTGTGTTTGAAATGCAATTGAATCTCCATCCTATATTTAAGCGAACGGAGAGAAGTCTCGATCGTGCAGTGGTTTCGTCGTGTTGCCAGCATGGCAAAAGCGGTAGGGATGCTGTGACCAGGAAGAATGATGTGAACACCAAAATCCGCTGCAACTTATTAGACTTACTCAAGGCAGTAAGTGAATCCGTGGACATCTATGAATTCGAACCACCTTCGTCTGTTGTGCAAACCAGTCGACAGGAAGCGGAATTCGCGCCGAGATCAAGCCGTCCGCCAACCTTTAGCCGGCAGGATCGACGTGCAGAAGAGGAACTTGATCTATGGCTGGAGGATCCAGTTGATACTGCTCGAAATGCGGACTTCACACCAAAGGAATCCATACTTGAGTTTTGGCAAAGACTCGAGAAACAAGGCGACTACCGGAACATACCAAAAGCTGTTAGAGTACTGTTCGCAATACCTGTATGTCAGAATGAGCGCGATTTTGGTCTAAGCGGACCGATGGTAACTACATCGCGCACGACGTTAGCTGAGCACAACCTCGATATGTGCTCATTCTTCAACAGGAGAAGCGACTTTGTCGACTTACTGCAGTGTGAGGAGATCCCAAAGGGACAACATCACACTTGCATACACCTACCAGCCTCATATTTCCCGTCGCCGAAAAAATGGACTACGTCCTGGATGAGATAACATGTCTCGCCGACTTTGCTTTTATTATGTCATTACCTGACGACTACGAGGAGAAATCGAAACGTTGAATGTATTACAAAATCGACAAAACGAACAGTGCGTGAACTAATACAGATATTTTGTTTTTGGTTTTCGTTGGCCATCTCACTTTGGTCACGCTCGGCTAGCCGCACTTGAGCAACGCTTCATCAGCAGCACGCTTCACGCTCCACTGCTCGATAAGTAGATTTGTGCTGTCTGCTCCGCTCTCATTTGCACTTGAAGCTGAAGCTCTGACACAAGTACACTTAGACCCACCTGTTTGTGTGCACGTGATCGATGGTGTGTGTGGCATGCAGGATCTCGAGCGTGCCCTCGAAGTGGCTGCGATCGCACAAGGCTGGCGGCTGTCGGTCGAAGTGGGGGAGCATATCCTGGATGCTCCTCGGTTTGTGATGGTGCACCATTCCCCGTTGTCATAGCCGTGGTCGGGCTCACAACCACCTCCCTGTTCGATATGCAGCGCCTCGGTGATGACGTGAGTGACGGACTAGTCATTTGTAGCGTCTGTTGTGCTTGCTCCTCCATCTGCGTCTCAGTACTTGACGCCAACGTAGTGTGCGTGTAGCGTATCCATCTCCGGCGCTACAGCCGACTTTGACTCATTTTCAAGGTTGCTTGGGGGATGGATCTCTTTATTATCCAGTTGAACACGAGAGACAGGTCGTGGTGGGTGCCGGTATGATCGCTCCCAAGTCTCTAGCATCCTTTTCTCGAATTCACTATCTCCGTCAGAGTCGCTGATACCTTCGCCATCGCTGCTCCCGTCGGGCTCGTCATGCGGCGTTCGGTTTGCTTCTGTAGAATCTGTGCTGCCTTCTCGTCGAGATTGCATTCGACAAGCTTATCTTCAACGATCTTTTGGACAGCTCCATCATCCGCGATAACGTGTCGTTCATGTTGCGCTCCATCAGCGTCAAGTTCTGGCGGACTTCGTCCGTTTGAGACACGATCACCATCTGCGAGTCGCGAGTCTCCTTCTGTACATTTAGGTCGCCTTGGTACGTCTGTCGCTAACGTAGCTCTCGATTTGCTCGCCTCGCTCCTTTTGGACCCTTTGCAGGTGTTGAAGTTGTTCACGGAGGCTGGCTTGCGTGGCTGTCAGAGCTTCACCGAGCCTTACGTCAATGTCGCGTTGTCGGTCCGTGAGCTGCCGTACGCTGGTCTCTATTGAGGCCTGCACAGCCATCAACGCGGCGTCCTGGGTGTGCTTCTGACTTTGCTGCTGGTACTGCAAGACCGCATGCTCTCTTGCCAGTACCTGGATCTGGAGGAGAAACTGCTGGGCAAGCGCAGCGACGTGGTCCTGGACGCTGGGGCCAAGTGCTTGAAGAGATGTAGTTGGTGCATTGCCAGCAACGACAAGCGCTGCGTTACGGTCAGCACCAGCGGCGCCGATCTCTCCGTCGTCAGCAGCGTCTTGAATCTCCCTTTCGTCGATGTCATCATCGTCGATTTCCACGTCGCCATCGATCTCCTGAGCAGCAGCTTGGGATCGAGCAGCAGCTTGAGCGCGAGCTTGAGCGTGAGTTAGCACCTTCGGGAAGATTGCAATATTCTCCAGCTTTTACAAGATCGTGATAAATTACCGTTTGACTAATAGCCAATCACAACAACAAAATATTTCTGCCAACCAGACCGGCGAGAAGGGAACACATCCCACTGTGCAGTGCACACACCGGCATGTTCTCCCGCAGCAAACCGTAGCACGGACGAAGCTCTAAAACCTCGAGAACAATATTCTTGCGGGTTTTTTTATCTCCCTACTTCGATCCACGAACATTGTTCTTCCAATGTTCGTCCAAGGCTTGGGCGTTTCCACATTCGGTATTCAGGAAGAGGAGTCCGATGCGTGTCCTCTGGGAGGACAATGCTGCCACTTATAGGCCAATCAATCGGCCGCGGAGCATCAATGAGTACGGCTGTACACTGCGCATGCATGCGCACAGCAGCTAGTATTCGCTGAAGACCTAGAACGGCTTCTGGTTCTGCGATTGCCCTGAAACGTCCCTGACAGTCAAGCAAGCAGTGTTGCGAGTTGAAATCGGGCACTCAGCCTATTCACTTCGGTAGCTGCACCAAGATTGTTATCAACTGATCTTGTAGTACGCGAATAGGCAGTGGTAGAAAGTGTTCGGGTGACCATGATGTCGCGTTACCGCTTCCTACATCGTTCACTTCAACATCTAAAATTAAATATCAGATATATACCTTTTGATTCGTCAATAACCTAGATTAATCTATGAATTTCAGCCAGTCAAACGCATGCGTCGATTCACTGATGGTGGGCTGGGGGAAGCTAAACCGGTCAGGATGCGCAAATTTGGGTGGAATCGACACTACTTACGTTTTGCTTGGAGAACCACCACGGTGTATAGGGCTCAACTTGCTTGACATACTGAACATGCTTCAAACGAATTCACCCTAGGCACCAGCTTGGAAGTCATTCGGCATTTGCTTGAAATAAATATTTTCTCCACTCGAACCTGTGATGGCAGAGCCTCTGCGTCAGTTTATCCTCCAGGTAACTTGGTGTGCATTGCAGCACCGGTGTATAAAGATTGACAATGATTCGTTTATTTGACTTCAATCGGAGTTGGTAAGAGCTGGATACTATTAATACGGCTATTTGTATGCTGCAATGATGTAGGGGCGCTTCCACTGAGTATCCCCCGTCGCAGCGGGGGGGGGGGAAGGTCTGTCTGGTCGGCGGCTAAAGACCAAAATCAGAACATTGAGGACCTCTAATAGGGGTCCTCAATTTTGGCAGCAGCTAATCTGAAAAGGCGAAAACTTCTACCAATAACATAGCAATTAAATTGAGACCCCCGAGGTGGTCGGCAGCAGCTAATTGGCGATGTCATCCGAATCCAAAGAAAAGAAGCGATCAGGAGAAGAAGCGATCAGATGTAGCTCGAAGCTGCTAGTGCGTCGCCTCATGCTATGCTTCGTATGGGAGCTTAATGGATCTGCCGCCTTCTTCTCGATCTCGTTGGCCGCCGTGAGGTTGGCGGTCGTGCGGCACTGGCCACAAGCGTCTCCAATATCCTCGTCTGGACACCTTAAAGTTCGACTGGGGCAAGCTGCAAGGTGTGGCAGAGCGCGCGCTGCACTGGGACTCGGGCGACGTCATCAACGTCAATAATGACGCCGTGCAGCTGTGGACGCTTGGGGACAATACCATGTCATTGTTGGTGATCACGCTGAACAAGTACGACGACGCCGACTGTCTGTCCAAGAACGTCACGCAGCCCGACAACTCGACGCTGTTTGAGAGCTGGCACTGCAAAGGCGCACAGATGAATAAGATCGCCAAGTGCGTCGTGCAGGAGTTCGACAATAGCTTCGAATACAACGCCGCTATGTAGGGCGTGGGCGGTAACCCCGAGGGGACCCTGCGCTACAGATGTCCAAGAACAATTAGACCGACGCCTGTTGGTATCTCGATACAATGGTGACAATGGTATTGCAGGGACTATACGAGACGGTAATCAAGCATATCAGGCTACGATATAAGCTTTTTTCGAGTTGGCCAAGTTCGTTGTTAGTTTCTTCCCCGTTCCTCCCCGTTGTGACTCCTCGCGGTGTTATCAGTGTAGTTATCTCGGAAGTGAGGGCTGCTTTCGTCTCCCATGAATGACTGTCACCTCCACGCCAACGTGCATAACTCCCCTCGGCTGTCAGCCAGTCTAAAAGGACACTGAGCGAGCTAACTTCCTCTGTAGTGCCGTCATTGTTTCACCTGGTACAACGCGCACGCTTCAGCTTGGTCGGAGTTTGCCCTTCCACATGGGGAACACCACTCGAGAGGGCCGGTCTTATCTCGCCTTCTGCTATTGGTAATGTTTTTTTCTGCCTCCGTTGTTTTCTTTGGCTGCTGCCGCAGGCTTTTCAGCCTTGATTTCGAATCTGAAATCAGCAGGTCGGCAGCTACTTTGAACGGATGTTTTTAGCCAATCATAGGTCGATGTTTGCCTTTTTGAGATTAGCTGCTGTCAAAATTGAGACCCCCTATTCCTGGCAACAGCTCCCTACTTGAAGTAACCTAGAAATCCTGGGAAAAAACCTCGTATATTGCAGAGGAAAAACCTCGGTAGAAGTTCGGCTGTCAATTCGTGATACAGTGTAATCGACAATCCTCAGCTAACCTATTACAGTAGGTCCTGGGTAGGGTGCTTTCGTATTACATGTACATGTAACAGAGCAGTGTCATACATGTAATCAGGTGTGCTCGATTTGAAGTTGGTAGGAGTTCATAAGGTTATGTACTGTAGCCAATATTTTTTGTTTATGAATACTGTACTCGTACAGTATTGTGGGTTCTACTCGAAATGTTCAGGGCCGATTGGTTAAATCGATCGAGCTCAATCGCCCGACCAATCGATCCACTGTCAAAACGCATACGATGTGCAACATGAGAGGATTTTCTTTCCGCCGTCAGACGTTAAGATGACGACGAGGTCACCAGCACAGGCATCCCAAGAACGCGTCCGAGCTTCCCCGTATCCTGAGCGACGCCGCAGCTCAGTGGCAACTGAATACTATCAGCCAGTAACCTCTAATATCTATCGACTGGTCGTACAGCCGATCGTTAAAGCGACTGTAGGCAAGCGCGACACCTCCGGAAACGAGCTTGTTCCCGTCGTTGCTGGTGGTTCTTCGTTTCAGGATATTCTCTGGGAGCAATTTAGCTCTTACTACATGAAAGGGCGGACAGTCAAAGCTGATGGTGCTTGGGTTCTAGAGCCTACAACTATTGCCTGTTGGACCAAGTTCATAGCTCTTCAGCAAATCAAAAAGTATCATGTTCTTCAATATATATTGCGAGGCGCTCCAACACTTTCTTTTCAAGTGAGGCCAAACTCGTGGATAATTCTCCACACTGGCGTCTTTGATATGCTGAGCTGCAATTGTTAACCCCCCCGTCACTAAGGCTTGATATAAGCAGCATGTGAAAATTACCATATGGCGTCCATATGTTCCCACATGCTCGATATCAAGCATGTGAAAAGCCCATAAACCGGTCGATTGGTCCAATTTGGTACTCAATGCACAGGGCTTGGGGTGGCAACGGCAGAAAGAAAGTTCCATGTATCCACGCTGATCATGGCCACTACATACCCTTCCCCCAGTGATGAGTGGTGGATGCTGCTTCATTCAAGAACTTTCAGGGTCGAGTGAAAATGCCAGCGCGTCGTGTGACCCGGCGCGAGGCCGAAGCATTTCTTCGCCGTCTAGAGGGGAGGGAGGGTGCCGATCGAGAGCGGGTCGTGCGTGAGCATCGCGAATACATCGACGGCACAAGGGACGACGACGCAGACTTTGGTGACGAAGGGCAGAAAAAGGACGCAACGTCCGCGCCGCACACGCCCACCAGACGGCCAAGAATGACGGTGACGACTTCCAACAGTTCAGCGTCACGGCACCAAAAGAAACGGGCGCTCTCTACGTTTTACGACATGCTGGCAAAGACGCCAGCGCTACGTGGGAAAATGCCTGTAGCAGCGCTCAACGCCGAGGAGCTGGCCGAGCAAGCTGCGATTGCTGAGTCGGAGTTGGATGACAACAGGGATGAGGACTACGACGAATCGGCTGAGCGAAGCCGAATGATGATGCCGAGTACCTGGAGGCAACGACGCCGCCGGCAACTCCACGCAGTAACCCCTCTCCGAAGCGGCGGAAGACGAAAAAAGCAGTACCAAAGCAAGCGGCGAAAGCCACAGGGAAAGGGAAACGAAAGCGGGTAGCTTTGACAGAGCGGAGTGCTGTGAAGAGGCCACGAACAGAAAGCCCCCATCTTTCTGGGATTGATTCTGCGAGCAGGTACGTTGTATTATACTGTAGGCGAGGTATTATACGTGCTAACTATCTGTTTGTGTGTTTGTTCTTGTGCAGTGGGGCTTCTTTAGACGCTGAATTCGGAACTGGTTCCGCCTTGACTTCTCCAGTAGGGAATCCACTGCAGTCTCCGTTGGAATTATTCCTATTCTTCTTGCCGCGCAAGTTCTGGCTGAAGGTAAAAAGAGTCCAACCAGTACTACAAACAGAAGCTGCCGGGTCGGATGGAGGCAAAGTTTCGGGCGCAGACGGGAGATAATCAGCTCACATTGGAGCACATTTTCGCGAACGAAAAGCGGTTGCACAACAAGATCGAGGCCCATGAGATTCTGCAGTGCATTGGTCTGCTGCTGGCGCGCATGCTGTGTCCACACACGAGGCGCCTCTCTGACCGTTGGGCTACGAGTTCGGTAGGCGCGATACCTGTTGGATCCTTCGGCCGCTTCCTGAAGCGAGACCGATTTGACCGCATCATGCGATACCTGCATTTTCAAACAACGCTGCTCCAGAAGCAACAACCGACAAGGCGTGGCAGATCCGGCCGATCGCGAAGCCACTGCAGCGGACATTCCGAAGCGGCTACCGGACCCCGCCAATTCTATCTTTTGATGAGGCAATGGTGCCATCGCGGAGTCGCTTCAACCCCATGCGTCAATTCGTGAAGGACAAGCCCCATCGATGGGGTACCAAGTTGTTCATGACCTGTTGCGCTCAAACTGCTTACTGCCTACGGTGCGTTCACATCCACGCGTCTGTCACTATGGCAGACGCGTGTCTTTTTTCTGGATTGCTAAGTCCCACATGCTGTATATACTGCGAGTTTTACTACGGTCGTATGTTGTACTTACTTATATCATGGATGTGCTTATGTCACATATGCTGTATATCAAACATGTACAGGTTGGAAGTCGATTGTGGAAAAACGAACAACAAGCGTCCAGCGGTCCAACTCCTGCTGATGATAACGCAGGGCCTGCTGCAACATTGCGGAACATGAATGCGGTGCTTCCTCCAAAGCAAGATGGCGTCTACTATGCGGCAGTTACCGACCGTTTCTACACGTCGATCCAGAGCGCCCTGCAGCTTCTTGAGCGCAACGTGTACTCGGTTGGTACCATCCAGACCAACAAGAAGGGCTTTCCCCCGGCGCTCGTCCAAGAGAAGTCGAAACGCCCGAAGAACATCCCGCGCGGAACTACAAAGATCGTAGTCGCAAAGTCGGTCCCTCAGATGAGCGCAATGGTATGGTTTGACAACACCATCGTGTACATGTTG
>BSXT01002422.1:0-11768 GCA_030267785.1 Phytophthora fragariaefolia | reverse complement strand
CGTACCAGACCATGAAACTATACCAGCCCCGAAAGGAAACAAGAAAGGGAGACCCCCCACCAAGCGCATACGAAGCAACGGTGAGGCGAGAATCAGTTCGGACTACAAATGCAGCAAGTGTAACCAGCGCGGTCACAACAAACGCACCTACCGCAGCTGAATAAATCTACGGGTATGCGCTCAATACATCACTTTCTAACTACATCAGAACATGATATATAGCAAAGGAGCATCCATTAAACATGATAATGAAAATGATTGACACAACCTGCCGGATCGGCTGAAATATTTGTCAGGACTGCAGGTTTGTACCGGTATTGTGACAGCATTTATTTTTCGGTGGAAAGGCAAGGGCTCGGGCTATCCGGCAGGTCCTGTCATTATTTTCCAGAATCCGGCAGGTTCTGTCATTTTCCCTTATTAAACAAGCTCAGGGAGGATGGCTAGAGGCAAAAACTTGAGTGCTGCTCAGCGAGATATGATTGGTACAGATACAGTCACTAAGATGGTGACAACCATAGACAGGCAGGACGGTGGAGATGCAGGCAGGAGGATAGACAGGAGGACATGTGCAAGCTACAGTACAAAATATATTTTAAAAGAACATATCCTTCAATAATGACTGAAACACATTATTTGATATATTAATTATCATGGTAAATTGAATCCGACGTTACTATCGGTAGTTTGACAAGCTGACACTCGCTAAAATGTCAATCAGCTTAATATAATGAATCCTTCAGTCTTGCGAGAGTTATCCCCAAGTTATTACCCGGGTTTGCGCACAAATCCCCCAGTTTTGCGCAAAATCTCCTCAAGTTCTGCACAAATATTGCCTATTTTGCGCCATTATTTTCCTAAACCCGGCAGGTTTAGACATTTTCCCGTTTAATAATGGCTGTGATATGCTGCTTTTAAATATATGGTGTACTGTAGCTTGCACATGCCCTCAATACAGTCAGTTAGATTTGCCTATCGACCGAGGGAATGCCCGGCCCGTTGGTGCCTATCATCACCAGGGGGTGCTAGCTACATTCGTATTCGACGTGCGAGCCGGTGCGTGTCTATCCAGTCACGCCTTGAGATGTAGGGTCGGAGAATGTCCCCCTGTTCCTGTTGGTTGTCTACCCAGTGTCCGACATCCCGTTGGAGCAATGTGAGCAACGGAGTCCAAGTTGGGGGCAGTCGAGGTAAATCACCCTCGGCTACCTGGACGCTCTTTGTAGTGTCCATCTGTAACGGGCTGATACAGAGAGTTACATAAGTAGGTAGGATGCATATGGGTACATACACAAAAGTAGGTACGGGCACACGGCTAGCGTGTGCCCTGTTGTCATTGCCGGATTGGATGAAAGTGGGGAGCCAGACCCCTTTCAGCCAATCAGGTATTGACTTAGATTTGAGTGGTTCACAAGAGGACGGATGGCCGCTGCCTCCGTCCCAAAAATAAACAGAGTTGATTTTACCCCAAACCCGATACTTGATTTTATTATTGAAGCTTCCTCCTGCAACTACAGTATACGCTAGTGACGGTACCTCGTACCATGTTACACCATCGCTACATTCGCGGGTTTGTCGGCCGTCTTATTGAATTCACGCAGGTGATGAGTCCGTGTAGTGATCTGTAGCTGATCCGCGAGGAGGCGGCACTGCGCGTAGCTTCCTTGTAAGTGTGTTGCACGCGGGGCCTTCCGGCTGCGCAGCTGGGTAAGGATGAGATTGCTATCTCCCACCACTGAAAGCCCCAGAAGCCGATGTCGTGCCGCATAGCGGAGGCCTATAAGTAAGCCGTGGTATTCTGCCGCACTGTTGGTAGTACGGTATGCGTAGGACACACACGCCATCCAAAGTATGCGAGGTGTGGAATGCGATCCTCCAACGGTTGCGATTACCGCCCCCCCCGGACCCGGGTTTCCTCTTGAGCCGCTGTCGAAGAAGAGTAAAGTGGTGCCCGTTGGGACTGTAGGTCTCGTTATGTCCCCACCAGGTGCCGTCGCTTGGGTTAGCGCAATGTGGCAGGGTTTCGCAGCCTCTGCGCAATAAGAAGCCGCCATGGCAAATGCCACGATGTATCGGATAGTTAAATAAACGGATCGGAGCCGTCCGTGAAAAATGGCCGCATTGGTGAGGATGGTAGTGTCCTCTGTCTGAGTCCTGTATAGACAACGACGCCGCCAGATACCCTGCAGTGTTGTGACTACTCATGCAGCCCAGTTCCATTGTAGGATTTGACCTCTAATATCGTCGTGTTCCAGCTCTGTGGCATGTTGGTACATCTCGTCTAAAATATTCCAGACTTTCGGCGGAACCCTCGAAAGCTTAAATTGAAATGTGTCTGTGACTCGCTCAGGCGTATCCGACAGGCCCAATGCCATGCCCACGGGGCATAAAAGATATCAATAAGCCTGGGCTCCTGGACACCTCCAAAAAGTGTTGCCGGTGTTAATATTGAGTTCGTGACACTCTTCTATCGGGCAACCCGCGAGCTGGCGGGTTGAGTCCCACCATTGCAAGGCCCTGAGTTTCAATCGGTAGAGAATCTGTTCGCCCCACGCCGTGCTCCCAGTGATTTGACGAATAGTCATCCAGCTGACTTGCGCGAGTGCCCGCGCGATTATGTCAGAGTCCGTGTACCACGCCGCAGAGCGAGCTGCCACTTTGAGTTTGCCCGTTCCCAGTTTGGAGGCTCATGCTGCTTGTTTGTAAATCTGGCGTTTCTGACTCCAGTTCCGTTTCCCCTGCCAGATGCAGACCATCCTGTTAAGTGCCGTTTGTGGATGAATGTCTTGGACGTGGACGGCTTCGCCAGCGTAGGATGCCAGAGTGTGCACTGCGTCCAGGCTCGACTGTGCGTATGCGACCGTCCCTGGCGCATCCTCTGAGGCAATGATAGTTATGGCCACCGCCGCGGAGTATCCCGCGCAAGGCCCAATGTGAACTGTCAAGGGGTGGTTCGCTGAGGCCGCTCTTAGGTGCACCTCCTGTATCTGAGTGTGCTTGTAGACGAGTTTCGGGAACTGGGCCAGTATTTGCAACACGAGTAGCCGAACCACCTCTTCTGACACTGTCGGGCGTTTGGTAAAGTGCAGCTTGCCCAAGTACACGTGTGTCCACCTGACCATATCGCTGATGGTCCGGCCGATTGGGCAGGAGGCTGTGGTCAGAGTAGGCCGCCGGACCTCGCTCGGGGAAGGGCGGGAGAGAATGGCCCGGATGTCCAGATATGGGAGCCATTCAAGGCACACCGCCCGGTGATCGTACGGAGGCGCCTGGGCATGTCTCCCACTTCGGTCCCGGTCAGTCCGCTCAAATCTAACGTACAGCCGTTCTCATGCCAGTCCAGTTCCGCAGGCAAGATCCCATCAACGTATGCATACAGTTCATTCGCCACTGCTGATAGATCTGCCGGCTGAGATGGTGCTTCGGCACGGCGGATCATGGCGGCCCCCACTGCCCAGAGCGTTCGGGTTCTGCCGAATGCGTGGACAGTCGTAACGTCGCACCCTGGTGTCACCATGACTGGCGGGGCATCATATCGGGCTGTAGTGGAGTATAAAATGTCGCCCACTATATGGTCACTGAGCGACCCGGACAATGCCCAGTCACTAACTGTAGAAGCGGCCATCGCGACCAACTCGGCCCGTAAGTTAGGAACAGCCATCCCGCCTTCGCGGCGCGGTAGCCCACAAATGTCTGCGTCAAGCCACGAGGAGTTGGCGGCTTTATGGTCAGAGAATTGACCGGTCCAAATAAAAGAGGTGATTCTCTTGGAGAAGAGGGTCAATGTTCTGGTATCCGGCCATGCGTGGCGCCCAATGTATAGGAGTTTTGGTATGATGACCGCCACAGCTACGCGAGAGCGTTGGTCAATAGTCAGGTTGCGTTGACTCGAAAGCCGGATCCGAGTTAGCAATTGTTCCCCCGCTTTATCCCAAGAGTGGCTGGCGTGCACATGCGAGCCTGCCTGTACGCCTAAATAGCGGCATCGATCGGTTGTATCCAATAGTTGAAATGTCCCATCCCACATGGCGTGTGTCTGGAGCCCGGTGGAGTGCAGAGCAATGGCAATGATTTTCGTGGCATTGAACAGTAGTCCTGAAGCAGTGCCGTATACCTCGATAGTACGATGAACCGGAGGTAGTTCACTGGGGCTGTTCAGGTAGATCGCAGTGTCGTCTGCATAGCCAGCAACATAGAGATCCACCTTGGCCTTCGCCGTCATAAGTGCGATTCCGCGATGTACCAAGCCGTGTTGAAGTTTTTGATACAGCTGCTCGAGGGCGAGGATGAATAGTATTGTGGTGTAGCAGACGGGCAAAACCTCGTTATCTTCCCACTCCGCACCCACAACACCTACGCTCGGCGAGCGTAGGCTTGTTGAGCGAATCCGAAGATCGCCCAGTCCGTTTGCAGCGGTGTAGTGGCGCCCTTCAGGTGCCTCCCAAGCCGTCTTCCAGGAGCCGTGCCACGAGCATACAGCATGCTCCCCTTAATTCGCCGACCTTCTTCGTATCCTTCTTCTTCTCCTCCTCGAACCCGTGCCCTCCACCAAAGGATGGTCGGCGGCTTTCGCCTTGACAGACCGTCGGTGCAAGACCGCACCGACCTTATGTCGCTTGAGCGGGCCGAAAACCCTCCCTCGTACGCTCGGCGAGCTCCTTGCCCCCGGGGCAGACGTCCAGAACACCACCACACACGCTCTTGGACTTACCACTTGGCCGAGGTCGCTTCCGTCACTCCGGGCAGTCGACCTCAGCGGTGAGCATAATCTAGTCCGCGGGGACGGCTTACCTGATGAGTCGCCGCGTGCCGCTTGTGTTGGACTCCGAATACTCCACTCTGTATTTCTTTTTTTAACTTCGCTAGGCCCGAAGGCCTTTCCTACAGGTTCCTATACTAATATCAAATGAAACTGGGCAGTTACGGCCCCTCCAATACTAAAACTAAGTTCAATCGCTGACCGACCCTCTAAGCTCGCCGACCTCCCGTAAGATCGGCGACCCCTCAGATTCGGAAATATCCGAAACTCCCGGACATACTCGAAACTCCCGGGTCGGTGTCTTGGGTATACTCGTGGTCCCGATTGGCTGGCACCACAGTCCCGTCCAAAGTACGCGAACCATGGCCTAAATCCGGAAAGCGCAATATCAGAGTAGATAGGCAGGTTGCATCCTCGCATCTGTCCATGAAGCTATCCCCGAAGCCCTCGCATTTGCCCAAATCGCCTGTGTCATGGAAAGATATACCCGTACCTTCGGGTACAATGCATTCGTTAATAAAATCAATTTCCACCGGTCACACCACCTCTTTTACAATAGGTGGATGGTAAAGAACGGCTTCTTTGAAAACAGGACGACGGGCATGCAGATTCCGGAGTCGTTCCTTGACAGTCGGCAAATGAAGCAACTCTTTGGTCTTCTTTGCTCTTAGAAACTTGGCGTGGTGAATCTGGATGCCACTATTGTAGGGGACAGTGCAGTTGAACCCAGTTGCACTTCAGTTTTTCTAACACCACAAGAAAATGCTCGCTTCCCGTGCCACCAATGATCGGCACTATACGGCACATGTAGAGCATACTCTAGCTAGCAATTGCAGCCCGCATCACACAGCAGCGCTCATTATCGTGCATGCGCTGTCATGCCGAAAGGAGTTACCCTCTCATCGGGCGAGAAACAATTCATCGTGAATACGTTCGCGTTCTTCAGCAAGGAACTTGTACAGCACCGCCTTCGCCCCGGGCAAACACGGGATCTTGTCACTACATGTCTTGGAACGTCTGTGAGCACGGTCAAGCGCGTCATGCGCGACCACTACTGACAAGACGGCGCACCATTTGAGGTGAGTGTGCTCACTTACCCATATATCGATTATAACTGATATCTGTTCGCTGACCTCTAATAATTAATATATGTGATAGGAGCCGACTCCTCACCCAGGGCGCAACGCGTTGCATGACATTGACGACCTTTCTCCTGTGATCAACGAATTCGTCGTGGAACAAACCAAATGCCGTAAGCCTGTCACGGCCCAGCTCATAGCATGGAAAGTAAAGCGTGCGCGTGGCGTAGAGGTACACGTACGCACTATGCGGCGCATTTGCCGTAAGCTCGGTTATGCGTATGTTCGAGGCAAAAAGCGTCACTACCTCGCTGAGAGCAGCGGGAACGTTGCTTTTAGAGCGACTTACCTGCAGAAAAAGCTGGCTAATCGGCAAGGCCAGTATGGGTGGCCTCGCAACCCAGAGGTGTTTCTTGATGAGAGTTACTGCAACGTCAATCACGTCGCCGGACGGACGTGGCTGACTTCGGACAGAACAAGATACAAAAAAACGGGAAACGGGACTAGTATGTATCCAGGTATTTATATTTATATTTTGAAGCTGACAATATTGTAGAATTTGTATTATTGCCGCAGACATTGTACAGGCCCATGGTGCAGTACTACGAGGTGGCTTCGTACCCGGATCGACTGAGTTTTGGAATTCTACATTAAAACCAAAATATGACGATGATTACCATGGTAATTTCGACACCGTTCAGTTTGAGCGGTGGTTTGAAAAACTATGCACTACGTTAGAAGAGTACGACATCCATATGGATGTGGCATCGTATCACAAGAACATCGTGAACAAACAACCCACCACAAACTGGCGCAAGGCCGACGTTCAAAATTGGCTGACAGAAAGTGGTAAGTAAATGGCTATATTTTGAATTTTTATGCAATTATTAGTACTAACTGTAGATGAAGGACATCCGTATGAGACCTCCGATATTGTTCCACAACTCTTGGAGCGTGCTCGGGCAAATAGAGCGCCCTCCATTTACAAGACCCAACAAATAGCTGCAGCCCAGGGCACTACCTGCTCTACACACCGCCCTACCACCCCGAGCTTCAACTCATCGAGCTGATATGGGCCAGGATCAAGAACGCAATCGCGCACGACCCAGCCGAGAATGCTGCTGACTTGCACGACATGGTAAGAGAGCAGCTTGCTGCTGTTAATAGCACTGCCTGGACTAGCGTATACAAGCACACACAGAAGTACGACGATATGTATACATCGAGTATGGCTACAGTTCCATTGATCGACGAGAACACAGCCTGCGATGAGGACGGCGACGATTCTGGAAGCGATAGTGACGCAGACAGCAACGACTAACCACTCCCAAAATTTATAAATGCATGGTCCACCCTTGTGCGCGTGTTTGATAGATAATTCCGCCAATCGCCGCTATAATCACCTAAACCCCGCCTTTCGCATGCAAAACATATGCTTTTGGTTTCTCGACCAATCACAATGCGTCCTGTTGACACGGTCAAATGGAGAAACGTGTTATATCTTATTCATGTGCTTCTAGCGCCCAAACGACGCCGAAATTGGAGAAACTGACTTGATTTTCGAGTAAAAAACCGTGTTTTTACCCTTATATCTAAACAGCGTATAGGGTTTCGTAATATAACTTTTTTTACGTGCCAAAAGTGGGTTCAACTGCATTTTCCCCCTACAATACGCGTGATGCCGCACTTCGTTTGGTGGCGGCGCTTCCTAGATCGACTGACGTGCCACCCCGTGCGGTTTTTCGTGGTCTGGTGCCGATTTTTTTCACGTTGTGCTCTGGTGGGAATGCTCTTCACGTATTCTTGTAGTTTTAGCAGCTCAGAATCACTCGGCGCCTCCACGCTGGGTTCTTCTCGTGCAATCTCCCCTTCCCTATATTGCACTTCAAGCGCTTGATCTTTGGCTGGCTTCGCACGGGCCGCTTGCTGATCGAGCAGCCCTTGAACCCCATCTGGCTCGCAGTCCGACGACACCAAAACAATAATCGCGTTAGGTGTGGCCGAGTCAGGGATCACGGCATTCTCCTCGCTTGGGCGAGTTGCGTCTGCCTCATACGAGTTTATTGCAGGCGTCGGCATCTCCTCGCAGGCAACTTCGCGCGCTGGAAGACCTAGATGTGGGGGCGAAAATGGCTTTAACCTCTCATGACCTCGTCACAGTTTCTCCAGCGTCTCTGCACCCCTTTTCGTCGCGTTCAGCAGCAAGTTGACGCCAAGTGTCAACGCCAGCAGCTTCCACAGCTCTCTTGAGGGCCGCATTGAGAGTGTTGGATCGTGTCGAGGCCTGGACACGGCCATCACTAAGACACAACGTCCTGAGCTTTCGCCACTTAGCGTACCCGGTCTTAAAGCGGTTCCCAAACCTGTCACCATGGCGCTTCACCATGTAGGTCAGAGGGATCATCTCTCCTGTGCCCACAGAGACCGGGTACGGCTCGCCTTGGGTGTCATCGACGCTAAGAATGGTAGCTATGCGGTGGCCACTTGCATCGCCGCAGACGAAAGCCATCGAGTAATACTCGAGTACATCGCCTGCGTACAGTGTAGCGGGGCTACACATTCAGGCAACCTCCACATTAGTGCAACATGCACTAATGGATACATTCAGGTGGGCCACATGCAGTGTGGCCACCATTCATAGTTGGAAGCACTACTATTGGCAGAAAGCAACAGATATCTGCCAAAAAGGAGCATGCATTAGGACAGAGATTCTGCCAACCAGTCGCAGATCCTCGCTTTATAGATATCATTTTTAGGAGGCAAGGCCAAAGTTAACATTTCAAATTCAGTTCTCATTTTCTACCAAAAGATTATTAACAAGTCTTTATTTAGATCTAACTATACTTAGTGAGCTACGTATACTTAATCTAATATAAATACACCTACGCTTCCTCCTACACGTTGCGCACACGTGTAAGCTAAAGTAGTGAGCTAAGTAAGCCCACTACATACAGGGTTTCGGAAGGTAGTTTAGCTGCAGTTAGTCCTGACATGGTCCTGCAGCGGATGCTCGTGGCTTTACAGGTGTGTTTATAGTATAACAGAGCGATTGTGTATGGCATATCTGCCTGCTTTAATTTAATCACACACTTTGACTAATCTATTATTATAATAGGAACATTTTATATCGAGATTCCAGCGGTGTGCAAAGGAATCACCATCGGGAAAATGCATGAAGGTGTATGAAATCTCTAACTTACGCCCGGACGTGTATGATTCATACAGAATGAACCGACTACAGTAGACCTATCCTGGCTACAAACGATTGTTTGTATTTGTAGACGGCTTGGTGGGTCATTCTTCAGGTAGGATGGTTGGCATATAAAGCTTCAGTCTCTTCGACGGTCTTGACAGCCAATGTCTTCGGTGTAGTATTCTCTTGGGAAGTCTCCGACTTGTCTTGGTTAGCGAGTTTCACGTTGTAAGTCCGTAAAAAAAGTCGATGCTATCCCGTTGCATGCTCTCTCGAATATTGGACTGTCCAAAAAATTTGATACCAAACTTTGCCCTAGTTTTGCACAAGGAAGATAGTGACTTTCCATATACGATACAGACAACCCTGGCACACCTGATAGTACCGGTGGACATCGGATCTATCAGGTATAGCGGGATCATCAGATATGCGGAACAGTGGTAAAATCTGAAGCTACTAGTGGCTGCATAGGTATCTAAATCGATCTCTAAATCGAGCGCTGAGGAGATCTATGCCACGGGAGCTACAGCACCAACTTTTTCCTCACTAACTCCAGCTCACACCTTAAATCTCGCCATGGGCAGAAAGCAGAAGCACGTCGGGAATCTCAACTTCGAGCACAAGAAGCGAATCTGTCAGTGGAAAAACGAGACGCCATCACTTACGCAGCTTGAACTAGCTAAGAAAGCTCAGAAAGATTTTGCTCTTGTCAAGTGCCCTGGCCAGGCGACGATTTCGACAATTCTCAGAGACCAGGAACGCTACCTCAATATTCGCGAAGAGGATAGATTTATCCGGCGCTTACGATCAATCCCGTTTCCTGGTCTAGGTGAGGCCTTAGCTAACTGGTTTCTTTATTGCCAAAGCCGTGGAGTCATGCTCGATGGCAGCATCGTCAAAGCAAAGAGCGTTCGAATTTTGACGAAAATTGGTGTTACAAAGGCAGTTTGTGTAGTTAGATATAAGGGTAATGTTTGCGGTAGAATCCGATTTTGCGATCAGATTTGGCTGATTCGACGTCGTTTTTGAGCTACAAACGGTTTAAAAAGTGCTCTCAACAATCCAAAAGTTTGGGGAAAGGGCTCCGATAGGGTTAACAGATCATCAGTCACAACCCAGTATTATAGTGACATTGGCTGAATCCACAATACATATGAGGGCGTGAATAAGGAACGGGTGTCATCCTATAACCTACAAAATTCAATACTATGTAATTGTAGAGGCGAAGGCTTGAAGTACTGTCATAGTCCAGTCCCCCTGAATAGTGACTGATGTCATTGGCCAGGGGGTTGAATCTGGACGGGAAATTCAGGAGCACGCACAAGAATGCGCCTCACTAAACAGCTGCGGCTCGATCTCTGTGCAATGCACACCCGGCAGCCTTAGTGGAGCATTGCCGTGCTAGGAGAATGATCTGGGGAGAAGGTCAATCTGGATAAAGCGCCGGGCAAGTCATCAGTGAAGAGGATCCTCGACAAGGAGAGCTCTCTCAAGCTAATCGCTTCGCTGCCGCAAGACGATGCCTCGCGCCTCCGTGTTGGAACTGGACTCGTGTCTCGTCAAAATGGTGCTGTACGCTGAGCAAGAGCACGTACCCATTTCCGGGCGGATGCTGCTGATTCTCGGTCGGCTGTACGCTGAAGCCCTCCACATTCCAGTATCTGAGCGGCCTCGCTTCACGCGAATATGCGAAGTTCGGACTCAAATTAACGACATAGTTAACTAAATTGAGTAGTTTTACCATCCAACATCAATTTATGCTCTCTTACCACTTGAGATTTGTTATATATCAGGCGTTCCTTATTCGCCCTCATCTGTACATATGACATATGACGGTACACATGTTTTTGAGAATAAATGGCACAGCCGGGCAGACAGACTCCAAAATGATGATTGTAACACATCAAATCTCAGCTACATGTAATTTATCTACATTATATTTTTAAATCTTTCTGCTTGACTACCACTGCTATCACTTTCGCCTTCTCTATCGCTAGCGTCGGCACATTCGATATTCTCCTCCTCTAGTGCGCACAGGTATTTGTCTTCTTCTTCTTCTTGCACTTGTTGATGTAGGCATTAATTGTGGGCGATACATCCTCAACTTCATACCTGCGGGGCCGACCACGGTTATCTACATGATATATTAATTTAAACAGGTTATTGATATATAACGTGAATAGCCAACACAAGTGCGAACCTCGGGGTTCTTCGAATGTTATCGGTGCTAGTATGCCTTCCAGACGCGAGCAACCGTGGCTTCTGGAATCCCAATACACTCATGCATCAGCCTGCGCGTACGCCCGGCTGTCTCGGGTTTTCTTTGCTAAAAAGAATGAGTTTCTTGCGCAAATAGAGGATCTGCCCAACTTGCTGGAAACCGGGGACTTGGAACAACTAGATAAGAGGATGACCGAAATCGAAGACGGAATGATGAAAAGCCTTGTGGACGAGGGTTACACGCTTGATACGATGAAAAGCAAGCTGAACATCAAGGAGAAGCTTAAAACGATGACCCCGGAGGAATTAGAAGAGGACGGCGACTACAAACTCTTCATTTCTTTCGAGAACTATTGGAACAAGCTGCATCCTAAAAGTGACTGAGGCGGATGCCATTGACGCTGGACTGCAAATTCTATCGATAGAGAGGTCGATCGGTCGCTAATGAACTATAGCTGCGTTCGTGTCACTTTGACATGGACAACGTTGCATTAGAAGAATTGCTACTTGGTAATTG
>BSXT01002421.1:0-13538 GCA_030267785.1 Phytophthora fragariaefolia | reverse complement strand
TTGGCAGATCCTCTCTTTATAGATATCAGTTCTAGGAGGCAAGGCCGAAGTTAACATTTCAAATTCAGTTCTCATTTCTACCAAAAAAGGTTATTAATACTTCTTTATTTAGGTTAACTATACTTAGTGAGCTAAGTATACTTAATTTAATATAAATAAACCTACGCTTCCTCCTACACGTCGCGCACACGTGTAATCTAAAGTAGTGAGCTAACTAAGCCCACTACACAGATTGCAACCAGCTTGAAGAAATCCAGGACCTCGAGCGTCGATTGGCACGCATGACTCGAGAGCGGGATCGCCTCCAAGCGAGCAACGACTATCTGGCGGTGGAGGTTGATCTGGCCGGCGCGGAAATCCTGGATTTCAAGGCCGAGTTCACAGATGCCGAGCGCGACTTGGAAGACTCAGAGGAGCAACGGCGGATCCTGGAAGACAGCCTGGGTCGTGTTCAGGCTGCGCTTTAACGGGTCGAGACGGAGCTGTTCCTCGCCCAAGATCGAGTCGCGCCCCCAGTCACCGAGCTTTCTCGCTCAAGAGCGGGATCGAGCCCTCGCTTCCGGGGATGAAGCGGAGAAGAAGGTGACCCAGATCCGTGGCGACCTGGAATCGCGCCAGCAAGGCCACGTAGACACCGTAGCCGAGCTGAGCCGCCTCCGTGTCGTCCACAACGCCACTTTGGTGGATCTGGATCGGGAGGTTACAGCTCGTGCCACCTCGGATCGGGCTGCTGAGGGCGCGCATGGAGTTGTCGGATCTTTGGGTTTCGCTGCAGGCTTATGAGGAGACGGTTGATGCGCTGGGACAACGAGTGCGAGAGATCCAAGATCGTCACCAGGCCATCAAACAAGATCTCCGTCTCCGCTACGAGGCTGCTTGTCGTGAACGCGACGTTTCTCGTCGCCAATTGTCCATTGTAGCGGCCGTCATAGGTGTATACCCCCATGCTCATCCGGAGGAGGAAGCTCCGGCGGCGTAGCTTCGCTTGCTCCGAGACCAACCGGCAGATCAGTTGGAGCGTCCAGCTCCCGGATACCCGGCAAGCGAAACCCCTCTGGAACTTCCTCCGAGGAACCTATACCCAGTCGGCATTCTGGATTCAGTGGTCCCCGTCACATCCAAACGTCCCGTGATGACTCGGCCACCCAGAATCCTAACTCTACACCTCCAGCCAAGCGTCACCCTGCTTCCCGAGACACGGCGGGCCTGAGAGGCGAACATTCTACCCCGGATCCAGCTAATCAAGGAGGCGAGGTCGATGATGACGGCGGCCATGTTTCCGAGGACCACGACGGGGAGGTGGCCCCAGGTGGACCTGATGACTCGGATTCATGAGGAAGCTCAGATCCACGGGGTCACGGTCGGGATCCGGCGACTCCTCCTCGTCCGCGTAATCCATTGACTGCCGTGGATCCCTTCACCCCCAGTGACCAGTGCATCCCTGGCCGGGACAGATCGAGGACTTGGTACCTCTGGACTGCGATCCATGGCTGGTGGCTCGCTTGAACCACGTAGCCATGATGATTATGTCTGTCGATGTTTTGTTTCCGACCCTCCCCACTCAACCGAGTTGGACTTTCCCGTATTTGGATCCAGAGCACCGTTTTCAGTATAGATTCACCGATTACTGTTCGGATCGCATCACAGAGGTGAATGTTCGGGCCCTTCTGGACACCCATCCTTGAGAAGTACTGGAGGGGACCAACAACATGGTTTCGTTCGAGGCTGGTATCGGCGGACGATTGAGACTCCTGATCCAAGCATACCGTGACTTCGAGGCCAGCGCGTTGATGCCCGCCCCCTTGTCAATCGACTAGGTTGAACCCAGGGACCGGATCCACTGTCTGAGCATCTTCATACTCCTGAATCTCTGAATCCAGATTCACGGTTGGATCTGCGCTGAATCTCATTGGATCAGGCTCCTGGATATACCCCCGGAGATCTTCCTCAAATGATTTTGGAGCCAAGCGGAGCCTGTGGACCCTCACTATACCGACGGAATCCAGGCTGGAACTGACTGGATCTGGGACCTCTTGTCTGACTTAAGCCATATTCCGTTGCACTTGTTCTCTTCTGGTTCATCATATGCATGTTACGCAATACCCAATCGTCCGATCTGCAACCTCCTTGCGGATCCATCACTGCATCTCTCACACCAGGTGACCAACTCACCTTGGTGGATCCTTCTCCCACTACTCTTCATGGGACTGCATCACACCGAAACGGTTACGATTAGCGCAATCTCTCAGAAATTCGTGCAATACACAGATCCGCTTCATCCACCCACTATGGATCCTCGTACCCTCTCCAATGTACCAGAAATTCACGGTAGACCCTGCCATAACGAGTTTTTCTGACTGTTCTCATGTCAGTAATTTTTCTACTTCGAACTCGTCTTCGCCCAGATCTTGGATCCAGCTGTCTTCCGGAAGTAATGCATCATCAAAATCCAATCGGTGCGTGATATCTGGGTTCAGCTGGATCTGGGGTCTATCCGGGAAACTCTTCACCCACTTCAGCATGGACACATGTACAACTGGGAATAGCCTATACTCAGTGCCGACTACTTCGATCCGCACTGCGAATTCTCCCACCATTTCCGCAACGCGAAATGGGCCATACCACGTATGGACTAGCTTGCGGGCGTACCATTCGTTTACCCGATTCCGGTACAACCATACACTGAATCCAGCTTCGATCTGGGGCGGGCGGATTGTCTCGTCATGTGAATTCGCCCGATCCGCAATAGCTTCTCACAGTCGCTCGTTGACTTGTGCTCTCGCTTGCTGATAATGACGCTGGATCCAATATCTCCACCTTCTTGGATCCCGATCTTGGCGGCGAGGGCTGCCTACAGGGACCGCGGCTTCGAGGTTGGATCTGGGGTCCCAGTCATGTACTAAATATAATAGCGTTTCTCCCCGGATCCGATCCTGACCTGTGTTGATCGCAAAGGTGAGTCGTTCCGCATAATCATCTCAATCCCGCTGATCCAGATCCTGGACATACATTTTAAGCGCGCGGGTGGTAGTCTGCACCATGCGTTCCGCTGTTCCGTTTGCTTGCGGTCGATATGCCATAGTCGCCCGTTGTCGCTGGCCTAGGATCCGGTTGAAGGATCTAAAGAAGTCGGCCACGAATCCAGGCTCCCGGTCATGTCGGATCACTTCACTAGCGCCAAAACGACACTCCTCGTTGAATTCGGCAATTGTCTGCGCTGTCCTGGATCCACTGGTCTTGACAATCACATATCCCGAGAACAGATCCACCCAAATCAATAACTCAGTGTTACCTCTGAACGACTTGGGTAGGGATGATATATGTTCCATCTTGATAGCCTGAAAGGGGTAAGTAGCTCGGATGTTGCCGGGTGACTCGCCCTAGATCGTAGGCCGCCCCGGTCTCATAACCCATACATTCCCCCCACGTAACGTTGCACACTTCGATAAAGCCCTCTCCAGTGGAAGTGACCCCGGATGCGCTGGTAAGTACGGCCGATCCCTTGGTGACCCCCTTCCAAACTGACGTGGTAGTGGTGGAGGACATCTTGTTGCAAGGTCTCTGGTACTACCAGTTTCATCAGTCGGTCGCGATCACCGTCGGTAGGTTCGTAGGTGGACAATAATATAGCAAGCCATTCAGATCCACATCGTAATCCATCGACCTCTTGTATATAGGATTTGGCCTCATCTTGCGTCAACTGCTGGATCCTGTCTGCCAGATATGTCTTCAGCCCCGGGATCCATGCCACCTCATGCTGCGCCTGCCGGATCCGGGAGATAGGGAGATCCCTCACTACTTCTTCACCGAGGACTTCCTAGATCCACCAAGTCTGGATCCGCCGGATCTGGTTCCAGTGGATTCGGATCTACCGAGTCTGGATCCAGCTTGGGAGCGGGTTGCCACTGGCGCCACGCGAGCCACCGACCCTTCGTGGCTAGTCTCCGGTCTTAGGATCCCGTCCCAACGGTTGAGGGTAGCAAGATCCAGAGGATCCGCTTCGTCCTCCACCATAATCCCCGCTTGTCGTTGGAGAGCAGCACTGGCTAAGCTGTCAGCGCTGCCATTCTAGTCTCGCTTAACATGGACTAGGTCATGGTTAGGCCAGATCCGAAACCGATCCAAAGCTTTCTGCCGTAGGGGAGTCAATCCTGGTGCCTTTCAGTCGATTTCATCTCGCACCTGGCGGATAACCAGGTTAGAGTCTCCGCGTATTATCAGACGTCGCTGATCTTCTCCCTCGAGTAGATCCAGGCACAGGAGTAATCCATGGTATTCAGCCTCATTCACCGTTAACCCCTCAGCATACTTCTCTGTCCCATCAATTTAGATGTAGTTGATATTTTGAACCATAGATTCACCTACACATATGAGCCGAAGATCGTGCTAGCCGCGTTTGAAAGCTCACAGTAGCGCTCTTTTTGTCATTTTTTTGCAGATTAATAACAGCGCTCAGCAAGTAAATAACAACACAAAAGTCCTTGGACGCGACTGTGTGGGTTATCTTGTAGGTGTCGATTTAATGTCCGCCACCAACCTTTTTACGGTGGTCTTACGCCCGCCTTAGCCAATAATATTTTAACCAATTAAATCGTTCTAACAATTTCAAGTGGTTCACGAAAAACCAAACTACCTATAAATTGGTGGGACAGAAAAGTACCCGGAGCTGGGCTTTACCTCCGTCCACTCGGGCAGCTCCCACAGGATCGCGCTGTAGGCGCCACCTCCGCGCTTGACCCGAGCAGATCCATCGAAAGTTGCAACATAGAGCCGTTCGTCAGGTAGAACTGTCGGTATCGGTGTCTGGATCTGGCGACGAGGTTTCTTTTTAGACGCTATTGCTACCAGGTCCAGATCCACCTGTTATACTGGCTGCTATGACAACTAGGATCTCGTCTTCACCTTTCTTGCACTTCACAATCTCGACCGTCCATGGGGAGAGTAGCACAGCCCACTGGCCGAGTCGGCTCTGAAGACCCGGGGATCTGAATAGCCAACCTAATGTGGAGTGCCTAGTCAGGACCTGGATCTGACGTCCCACCAGCATGTTATACCCCAGATCCAGAATCCGTAGTAAGGCTAACACCTCCTGTTCAATAACGCCATAATTGAGCTCATTTGATTTCAATGTACGACTGGTGAAAGTAACCGGACGATATACCCCCACATGTTCTTGCATCAGAGCGGCCGAGATGGCCCATGCACTTGCATACATCACTACCACCGGCACCTTGTCGGGATTAAAGTGTTGTAGGATTGGAGTCTTGGCGGTTTTTCTATTGGCGTATCGAACGCTCGGAGAGCCCTTATCCATCGCGGATCCATGCCAATCGGTACGTTAGGACTTGGATCTAGACCATCCGTAGTAACTTTCATAGGCGGTCCGTCTCCCCCTCGCAGCTCCCACTTCTCGTTGGATCTGGGATCTACCGGTCAGGAATTGGATCTTCTAGCTCTGAAGTCGATCGAGCCACCCTCGCTTGGATCTGGGCTTGGTTCTTCGTTTTACTCATTGCCGCAAAGTCTACCTCTCGCAATTCATATAGGACATCGGCGTAAATGGCTTAATACTCAATGAATCTGCTGTAATAGTTCAAGTTACCGAGAAGCGATTGCATGGATCTGAGTGACGGGGGAAACGGCAGATCCGTCAGCGCAGCCAAGTCTTTTGGACTTGCCTCCATCCCAGAGCTAGACACTTCATGGCCTAAATATTCCACCTTGTTCTTGTCCTCAAATCTCTTTACCACACTGATTGAGATGTCCCACCGATCGCATGCATCTAATAGACCTTCCTCCCGGTCACATAGATGGTCTCAAGGCCCCGCGGTCACCAAGATATCATCTATGTAAGATATCCGTCCTAGCGCTGATGGTTGGATTGGATCCAGCGATTCACCTTGGCTTGGATCCGTGTTCATTACAGTACAGCATATCCAGATCCCTCAGGTCTAGATCCATCGAGTCCAGGGCCAGTAGATCCAGATCCACTTTTATTAGATCCACTGGACCCCGGTTGTGGGATCCGAGCAACCCCGTACAGTGCGTTACCTAACATACGCTGGTAGATCTGGGGCGCGTTCTTCAAACCGAAAGGCATTCGGTCCCACTCGAACAAGCCAAAGGGAGTGATAAAAGCTGAGATCGCACGGGCCCGATCCGTCATAGTCACCACCCAGAATCCACTAGCCATGTCAAGTGACAGTACTTTGTCCAGATCCTCCAGTAAGCCATTAATCAGATGCATCGGGTAGATCATCAACCGGGTCAGGCTATTGACCAGCCGATAATCAATACAGAATCGTATATTCACGCCGTTCTTCTTAATGATCACCACGATTGGGGATGCCCACGGCGACGTCGAAACACTGATAATCTTAGCTCCGAGCAGTCCTTTGATCAGATCTGGCATCTTCTCCCTGAATTGGGGCGCCACCTTGCGAACTCTCTGGGAGATCGGCTTAGCATTGCCCATATCGATATCACATACGACCCCGCACGCGGCAGAAGGTAGTGCATTGTCCTTACTGATCAGCAGATGCCGGTGTCTCCAGATCCGCCGTCAGAGACGTACAATATCTTCGGATGTGTTAAGATCTGGATCACCCACTTGGATATCCTCGATCGTCACTTCGTACGTCGTGGATGGAACCTCCGGAAGTACCGCCATCTCAGCTGCGACGCCCCCCGCATGCAGATCCCCAAATTCATCACAAACCTGTTCGTCAGCAGTTGAGTCAGCCGGTCCTGGATCCAGGCTATCCGTTGGATCTGGGATCTGGCCCTTCTCTTGGGGTGGATCCACCACTTGGTTTACCTGATCATCCACTAATACTTTCGAATCCACTGGAGCCAGGATCTGCTGCCCGCCAACAGATGTAGGATTTGCAGATCCACCCCCTGTGTGTGGGTGATTACCGCTCGATGCACCAACCGCTCGTACTTCCTCTTCAACAACAGCTGGATCCCAGGCTCTCTCTTGATCTCGCGTTTCTGATGTCATGCCCAGCTCCACCGTCGAGTCGAGTAGCACCAGTGAATCATCTGCGGCTGGATCTGGATCCTGGTGGTCCTCAACCTTTAGCTGGTCGTCGCCTGGATCTGGATCGCGTGGCCTCTCCACTGTCACTATATCGTCTGGGTCTGGATCAGAGCTTTGTGCTGGCGATTGACGGCGCGCTTCTGATACTTGGGCGGGTGTGACTTGCAATTGCGTCACACCCTTAGGCCTGACTGTGTCCTTGGGGGTCGGTTGTCTGACTGGGTCCAGCGGCGACTTGTCCAGCCTACCCCCACTTCCAGATGGTCCGACCTCGGTGGGCGGGATGCATGCTGGATCCAGCCTTCACAAGATGGCTCGCGACGTTTGGTACTCGGAGCGCTCGACCATAGCCTCAGGCAGTGTCCCTGTAGGTTCTGCCATCGCGGATCCAGCGTCAGTAGCTGCTTGTAGTGCCAGATTCTACCACTCCATATAACGCCTGGACCCCATAGACACAAACCCTTGAATACGTGGGATTCGATCGCCGACCAACCACATGCCTATCCTCTCATCTCGGCACAACACCAGCTTCATCTCGTCCCCATTGGTGATCTGAAGGTACGTGGTCCTGCCTGGACAGTTCACCGCGCTGAACACCCACATATCCCCACGAGTCATCTACAGCTTGTCATGCCTCGACTTTCGTAGGCGCATAGGAAGCTCCGCCGACGCTCCGATCCCTAGTTGCAAGTATTGGTCCAGGCTCATCTGATGAGCATTACCATTGTAGCGTTGACGGCGGCCGCTTAGCCGGATCCGGATTTCATCAGGCAAGAACAGGGATCCGTCAGCCAGATCCAGCCGGATCCCGGCCGGAACCATGAAATCCATACCCCGAATAGCTTCTTGCCTTCACAGATATCCAACCCACATATCGAAAATATATACCAGGGATCCAGCCAGGGTGATCTTGATGCGGGTTCTTTTCTCAGTCATATACACATTCTCTCCAATACCCACACATTCTTGGCTTTGACTCCTGTCGATGTAGCCCACAACCTTACGAGCAAAGGCGGTGTCCCCAATGGACACCTCACACCTCGGCACCTGTATCTAGGAGTAAGATCGCCCTTTGATTATTGACCTTGCCGTACATCTTGGCTTGTCGGAACCATTTACCTGGGGAAAGGTTGCTTCCAATAATCCCTCGACCCCCCTGGTAGCAGATCCAGAGTGTCCACGCTATTGTAGGCCTCGACGCGGCTGGATCCCGGGGTCTTGGACACCACTTCTCCTTACCGCTGGTTAAAACCACAGATCCGGATCCCGCTGCTTCCAATATCCCCTTCGACACTCTGGATCCAGATCCATCATCACCGTATCACTGGATCTGGAGTATTCGTCGGCTTGACATATACTGAAGACCACAGGAATACGTTTTCCACATATACCAACTATATCACCATGCAGATCCCGCTGCTTGCTACCTGGATCTACGGCTGGCTTGTGCACAAATGCATAGATGCAATATCTAGAACGCTCGGCTTGTACCGGATTCCAACCCGGTGAGCGTCCTAGTTTAACAGATTTCCAGCCATTCCTGGCAACATGCCCGCGTGCTTGGCTGGGTTGAACCACTGACGGATCCGGTTGTAGAACTCCTCCATGGGGCATTTACCCATGTCGTGGAGCTCACCGCAACCCCGACACACAAAGAGGCAGTGATCCGCCGGATACTCTCTTCCTACACTTTTCGCAAATTAAACGTCTCCAGCAACCCAGATGCGTGAGCTTCCGGGATCCACAGTGCGTTCAGCGACTGCGGTCGGATCCGTCGTTCTGTATCCTGGATCTGGGGTCATAAGCCGTTCGATCATGCGGTAAGTGGTCTGGTTGGCCCCGATCCAGGCTCTTCGGCTCTTCTCCTGCCCTCCGAGCGTGATTTTGGTTCGCGGCGGTGTAGATCCGGCGATGTTCGTCACGGATCCAGAGTCGTCGGATTCGGAGTCAAGGGCTTGGATCTGGATCGCGCGCACATGTTTGGCTGCAGCGGCTGGAGCAGGGTTTATCGGACCTTCTGTCGATATTTGCTGGATCCAAACGCAAACTTCTTCTGTCGGTTATTTGCCCGATCCAACGCGCGAAGGACTTCTTCCAGCTCGTCGGCATCGAGTAGTCGTAGCAGTATCAGCCGGTCTGCCTGCTCTTGATCCCCTAAGGTTTCAATAAAATGATCCACATCCTCACACCTCTCCTTGGTATGCCATCCTTGATATTGAGCCGTGCACGTAAGCCAGCGACGTTGAGCCGGTGCAGATATTCTAGCGCAGACTCGTCGGATCGCTTGCGGGCGTGGTAATACTGGTGGGCCACCGAGACCCCAAATCCACAGTACTGGATCTGGAAACTACGGAGCAAGTCAGTCCACTTGTTGCGGGTGGATCTGGGTAGCTGACGATACCAGTTCCTCGCAGCACCGGACAGCAGATCCGCAAAGGTCAGGCATTTCTCTCCATATGAAGCTTGGTCCCGGAGGAATGCTGATTTCACCTTGCCTAACCAGGCTCTCGCTCGACCCTCATCTTGACCCTTGCCTGATAACTCTTTGAGATCCGAGATCGCCAAGATCCGAACTCTCTCGATCATGGTGGATCCAGTGGATCCAGTGGCCATGGTTGCCATCGCGGCCCGATCCATCGTCGGGAAGTTGGTATCATCTGGATCATACTCCCAGTGTGGATCTGGATCTGGCGATCCCGCACACAACAACTCCACCTCCTGGGATCCAGGATTCTGGATCCCAGTAGATGTTGATGAAGAGAGCAGGGCTTGTTGCTCTTTCAAGAATCGGCTCATGGCGGCTTGTAAGTACGTTTCCAACCTGCCGGCTGATGCATCTGAGGCCGATGCCTTTGGACCCACCGAGTTCATGGGCTGCCGCTTGGATCTGGACTGGGGCTTCTCTCCTTGCTGGGTCTGGGATCTGGCTTGCAACATAGCGGCCCGGGAGGTCCTAACGAAATGCGTCGTGGCTCAGATGATGTATCTGATCCTTCCGCGGCAGACACATAAGGTGATGGGGTCCTGCATCCAGTCGAGCCGATGTGCGTGGGAAGCCTTGGATCTGGCATTACTGGATCTGGCCTCGACTGGATCCCTCCTATCAAGGCCTTCAGTCTATCGAAGAGAGGGCTTGTGTAGAGGATTGGATCTGATTCAGATCCAGTCAAAGAAGTCATTGGCGTCGCAACGTCCATCTACAAGACTCGCTTCCTTTACCAACGACATAAGGCCTTTGACCGCATCTAGTTTGCCTGTCGCGGACTGATGGGGGGGCGACCGGACCCTGCAGACCTCCGATCTGCTTCAGCTCAAACATCAGAATTACTGGATCTAGGGATAGGAAGTCTCGTAGCTCGTTCTCGTGGAACGCATACTCCAGATCCACGTCTGACCAACTCGGGGCGGCGTGGATTGGATATTGGCGTCCTGAACATCAGGATGCGTTTGAGGCTGTGAAGATGAGTCTCGCTTCCGCTCCCGTCTTGATGTTGCCCGACAATTCAAGACCGTTCCAGTTCGTGTGCGACGCAAGTGACTTCGTCATCGGACGCGCCCGCGAGCGCGTCGTGAGCTATCAGTCACAACAGATGAAGCCTGCTGCAAGGAACTACCCCGTCCACGACAAAGAGCTTCTCGCGATACACTACGCTCTGATTAAATTCAGATTGTATCTACTCGGCGATCAGACGTTTGCTGTTTACACTGATTATGCTTCACTGCGAACGGCGATTAAGAGTCCTCACCTCTCTCAGCACATGACACAATGGCTCTCGTTCTTCGCCGAATACAATTTCGAGGTTCACTGCAAGTCGGGCAAGAACTAAATTTTGCGGATGCACTCTATAGGCGTCCGGACTACGACCCTCGGCGATTAACGCGTCACCAAGGAGCCCCTGATGACGAAGACGATGACGAAGACTGCGCTGTCGACCTGGAGTTGGGGATTAATGTCACTATGTCAAGTCCCGTTCTGCAGCTGCGTCAGCAAATTGCTGACGCGTATGACGACGACACATTTTACTCAGGTATCATTCGTTATCTCCGCAATCCCACGGCAGATACGCTCGCGAAGTCGCCCAACGCGTGACACAATCACGCGCTACGACCTCGACAGTGATCTTCTGCCTTACGCTATCGATACGTTTGACACGCCGCGTCGTCATCCCCGCAGATGACGACCTTCGTGCTCGTCTGGTACACGAGTACCTCGACGCCCCCGCCGGCGGCCATCTCGGACGCGAGCAGACGTCCGCGGCCATCTCCCGTGACTTCTTGGGTCCGCGCATGTACAAGTGGATACGCAAATGGGTTCGATCCTGCGAGGTCTGCCAACGTGTGAAGCCTGCTGCGTCAAAGCAGGCCCCACAGTGCCCGCTCTCCATCGCCACGAGTGCGTGGCGATCTGTCAGCATAGTCTTCGTTTTGGGACTCCCTTGCGACGCCCAAGGACGCACTGGCATCCTTGTGTTTTACGATCGCTACAGCAAGATGGTGCATCGTGCTTCAGTCGCCGCAGAATTGTCTACCGGCGAGTTAGCTGAGACCTCGACATGGTGTCCCGACACCATGGTCGACCGGAGGCCATCGTGTCGGACTGCGATCCCCGCTTCACATCCGTGTTCTGGACGCGGATGTATGCACTGCTGCGTACCCGACTACTCATGTCCACGGCGTCCCATCCAGAGACCGATCAGCAAACAGAGGGTGTGAATCGTGTCCTTGAGGACGTGCTGCGCAGCTACGCGACGTCTTTTCTTTCCTGGAGCTCGTTTTACCTATGCCTGAATTCGCGTTGAAAACGCGACCCACACGTCGACGGCCCTGACGCCGTTCTTAGTCGACAACGCGCGGCACCCGCGCGTTCCGGCTCGACTCGCCGACCGAAGTTCTAATCCACCCGCGGTCTCCACTCTTGGTGGGAGAGGAAGGACACCGATATCAAAGTCGGTGCAGTCTGGCGAGTGATCCGCCGCAGTCAGATGAATCCTATTAAGAAACAGCAGGCGAGGTGCATGCGGTCGAGGACCCCCCCCCACGGCGTGGCGTACGTGGAGGTCGCTCCTATCGACGCGGCGATGTCCGCCTCGCCCGCCGTCGCCAACTTCGCCTGCCTCCCCGCGCGCTATTTCGCGCTTTCACGCCCAACTGACTCGCCGCCTTAGCGAGTCTTGTAGTGGTCTTCCTTAGCCCACTACTTTAGCTTACACGTGTGCGCACGTGTATGAGGAAGCGTCGGTGAGCTCGTGTATCACTGATCACGTCACCAGAATGCCCAGAGTAACACTTAAAAGCCAACCCCGACGCCGATTGATTCCGCAGGGTGTGAATATAGTGGCGCCACGTTTCATTGGGCTGTTCAAGGGTTAAAAGTTATTGGTGATGACTACACGCTAGACAATTCTACATCGATGCGATTGCACCCGACATTCTATGTTGGGCGCCTCAAGCCGTATGTTCCTGCGACAATCCCTGCGCTGGCGGCTGAGCGGCTGCAGCCAGCGCTTCCGCAGCTGACGTGTCCACAGTCGCCGCAGCCGGCGCGTAGTTCGAGAGCCCCTGCTGACGACGCTGACGCCGCGTCACCCCGAGCAGTCGCTCCTCACGTGAGGGCGTTGCCGAGCGAGGTCCCCTGTAGCGGGGCTACACATTCAGCTAACCTCCACATTAGTGCAACATGCACTAATGGATACATTCGGATGGGCCACATTGTAGCGTGGCCACCATTCATATTAAGAATCAATACTATTGGTAGAAAGCAACACATATCTACCAATAAGGATCATGCATTAGTCAGAGATTCTGTCAACCATTCGTTGGCAGATCGTCTCTTTATAGATATCAGTTTTAGGAGGAAAAGCCAAAGTTAACATTCAATTCAATTCCCATTTTCTACCAAACCGGTTATTAATTGTCTATATTTAGTGTTAACTATACTTGCAGAGCCAAGTATACTTAATCTAAATCAACTACATCTACCCTTCCTCCCACACGTCGAGCACACATGTAAGCTAAAGTAGTGAGCTAAGTAAGCCCATACACCTGGTAGCACTTTGTAGTCCGTCCAACGACCGACTAATTACACGTTCGTATGGAATACGAACGAGGGGCTGAGCACCTGCCTGTGGACACGAACATGTCCACTGGTAGCTGAACGTGGCTGTAACGCATGTTGCACGCGAACACTGTCCCCGCCTGGCGGATCCAGTGCGGGAGGCGCTCCAACGTCTGGCGACAGTTATTCGAGAAGCAGCGGTAGCGACGATGTTGCGTACGCTATCACCGACAGATCAACACGAAGTTGCTCTGGGGTTCATCATGAAGGAACAGAGCGAGGTCGCTGCTCGCGCTACGGTGTCGACTCCGTCCACACCGCGCGTGGAGTCGTTGAAACGCCACGTGAACAGCTATGTGGGAAGAGAGGGCGAGCCTGTCCTCCGTTGGCTTGCCGAAGTCGACACTGCCAACACGGCTCGACGTATCGTCGACCCGTTGT
>BSXT01002420.1:0-16213 GCA_030267785.1 Phytophthora fragariaefolia | reverse complement strand
CGTCCCCTGGCCTGGGTTGCCCCTCCAGCCCAGGCGATTTAACAATACCCTAACCACCCCCCGGGATCTCGGATCACATGTAGTTGGACACGTAGAAGTACATACAGACATGCATACATGCAGCGCACCTCTTGCAGCTCCTGCTGCCGCGCGCGTCCGATTTCAAAATGGGGGATGAAAGTTAAAAGACCGTATTAAGTTCGATTGTGTAGTCCACAATAATATTATGTACTGAACATACCTATATATTATAGCGTTTTGACCTATCCGGGCCGCCTTCGCTATCGTTCGGCAGCTAAAGCACCAATCGGGTGCCGCCTTCGCTGCGCTCGGCAGCCGGTTAAAGGCCAATGGGAAAACGAATAAAGCTCTGCAAGCGCTGACAGACTGACGGACAGGGGACTGCACTAGTTGTTTAGATGCACCTAACAGACTAGATAATCAGAGTGTTCAATTTGCCAAGATGTCTTCAGGTTCCTAGGAATCAGGAGCACTGTCAAGCAGTTAGAGGAACAAGCCTTGGCCGGAGGAACAACCCTGCCGGCGGCCCTAAGCTGCAAGACCTGCGTTTGGACACGTCGTGACCGCGACTACCGCCGTGGAACTCTCCAACAAGGCTAGGTCCAATTAGGCGGTGATTGAGCGGCGCGCGCTCCGAAGTGACCTGTTCTATTTCATATTCCAATTGTGGATACTCCTTCCGGAGGTCCCATTTCATATTAACTGCGCTTCTAAGAGGTTGTGTGTGGTCACCCCTAGATCCAATCGATTGACTACTGTGTGATAGGATTGTATACTGTTTTGACTGAAGGTTGATCTCCTTCTGGAGTTGAACATTTCGAAAGTCTTCTGTTTGGAGTTAATTATCTTCTTGTGGGAGCTGGTGCGGGTGAAAAAAGGGTGCTTCTGGATTCGACCAGTGGTCCGGAAGAAACTCGTAGAACTGGTATAAGGACCACCCGCTCAAGGGTCCAAAAGAAAAAAGTAGCGGCTGTATCTTTGTATATTCACTCTCTGTATATCAAAGGTTGTCTTGGGAAGGTCTACTTGTGATCTCAACCCAGCCGTAGTGACCTACGTTTGGGGTAACGTAAGCGATCTACACCTCAAGATTTCTTCAATACAACCCAACAGGTGAAGTCCGTTCCACCGAAGGTAAACGACACCTAAAGGGATTGACAAGGTCACACGCCACCTCCGTTTGCGGTACCCAGTGCTGCTTCCGGAGTCTGACCCCATTGGGACAGCCCCGTGGCTACGTGCTATACACCTGGGCGAAAAAGGCGCTCACCCGCCTAGCCACAAATCCATTTCCATTATCAATTGTGTGAGGTGCGAACGGTTTGTGTTTGTGCGGCGACGATGTTGAGTTCGACTGGTGCGCCGTAAGCTGCATCCGTACACGGTACAAGCTCGGCCACCGCGCTGGCATGCTCAACTATAACCCAAATACCGCGAGCATGGACTAGAACGCGTACTACCAGCTGTACTTCGAGGAGCTGGCGAAGGTGCGTGTGATGAAGGTCAACGGCTGTGAAGTCGCTTTGGAGGGCTACACTAGCTGAGCTAAGTGGAAGGTTTGTACAGCAGCCGCAGCGAGTGCCCAAGGGACAGCCACGACCGATCATGCAACGACGACGTCCGAGGTACAGCCATAAAAGATCATGCAACGACGACGTCGGAGAAATTTTAGACAGCGTAGCTCTCCTGCGCAAGGCCATCATAAACCACTCGCGGAGTAGGTGTGTCGCATTGAGAGCATCGCCAGTCGGTATGCATGAGAGGTAACGGCATCTGCATGAACAGATTTATGGTAAAATTGAACGAAAGCTTTGTGTACATACGTGTTAATGTTGGTGCGCACGACCTGCAGCCTATAGTTACCAGCATATGATTTCTTATGAGCGTTTAGCGAATGCACCTACACTGATAAGCCTCCACTACTGGTGGTCTGATTTTTTGCAAAGGGATCTAAGAAATTAAAGCGTCGATTTCGAACACAGCAAGAGCTCACTTTTGAAGTTGTGATGATCCTCACTGAGAAGAACGCGCTGGCAGCAAGCCGCAACGCACGCCCTGCGGCAAGTACTACCAAGACTACTTCAAGCATTGGCAGGGTGTTGTGAACAAGACCTACTGATGTTACCGGTGCTAATGCGGGGTGTACTACGAACTCAGTAGCAACACCAGCTACAGGCACGAGTGTTTTGTGTCCGACGTAGACTTTATGGAATTGGTGACTACGCCTACCTGCCGCTAGGATTTCTTGCGATAGTTTGCCTGCTACAACAGCTAAAGCTGCCACCTCGAAAGTGAGCCAACGCATGCAGACTATCAAGTCTAAGTGCAATTTTTTAACAAGGTTGACGATCTGCTGTTATTTTGCCAAGTCAACGCCGACCACCCGTAGAAGACCCCTGGCACGCTCAGCAAAAGGTAAATCCAAGTCTAAATTGAAGAGCAACACCACGTCGGCGGTTCCGGCACGGTCGGCGAAAGACACGTCCAAACCTAAGTCAGCGAACAAAGCCAACTTAGCGGCCCCGGTTCGGTCGGTGAGAGACGAGTCTTCATAAGGGTTCCATGCGCTGTTGGGAGAAGATCCTGGGTTTCTGTGTTGTTTCGGTGACCACCGAGAAGACTTTAGGGGGGGCGAATTGACCCACTCGCTGTAGCGTCGCCAGCCGTGCTGCCTTCATGGATTTTAACGATCCCGGGCACCCTTGGCGATCGGTCTTGCGGCTTCTACCGCACAGCCTTGTCTTCGTTGACGATTCTGTGTTGGGCGTTTGTCCTCCCGTCGAGAAGGGGAAGCGGTCTAAGAAGCCTGACTCGCAGTTGGGGGAGCTGAGCCATGAGTGGAGCAAGTCTCGTGGAATTGTCAAGGACGACATCCTTCTCGCACTATGGGAGCGTATTCACTGGATTGTCGAGACCAGCGTGAATGTGTGGCTCGCCGAAGCTTTCCTGGCCAGCGAACAAACAAGTCGGGTCGACTACGAGTTCCCGGCGTTGTGGAAGTCTTTGAAGGACTATCCGCTTGGGCGGAAGCAGCGGTCGGACCTCTTGCGCCTGACTGCTCAGCGATGCTGTGAGGGTAGCGGCAAACCACAAGATCGATGGCCAGCCAGCTCCCTTGGCCGACAAAGAGGTATGATTTGACCCGGCGATCCCATTCTGTCCGCCGGTGAACCTTCCATGGTTCCCTGGGACGGCTGATTGGATCGCCGAGGCCACCCGTATCGACAACCACGAGCCGTGGCGTCTATTGTGGCTTACTGCGCTCGGGCGTTACCCGAACAACACCATTTTCCGGTTGTACCATCCCGAAGTTACTTTGTTTGTCGCAGAGGGAGCGGATTCGGAGATGGTTGCCACCTCTGTTGAGGACGAGAGGTTGGTCGCCTAGCCCGAGCCCCCAGCACTACATCCTAACACTCCAGCTCCAGTCAATCGACCAGGCAAGGTTTAGTTTTTCCCGCCGAATATCGCCCACTCGGCTTAGGGCTTCATTCGCCGACCAAGTTGCTGGGCCTCTCGTCAAGCCTCAAGATGTCGTTCACTAATAGTTCTAGTTGGAGGTTTCTTTCATATCGTAGTTTGTGTTCTTCCGTTCAGTTTTACCAGTTCGTATCACATCAAATTAAATTAAAACACGTTTTTTTGTTGGCACAGTCGTAATACTCTCGACAAGGACCTGCGCCCACCATCGCCGAGGTCATCATGTGGTACAGTAGCTTACTCCTAAGCTCGGTGACCTGTACCCATCACCGAGGGATATGTGGCGTGATTGCTAACTTTCGTCGGCAACTTGAACTATCTGGAAGCGGTTCTCACGCTTTCGCTGGAGAAGATAGTCGAACAGCAGTCCTCCGCATGATAAATTCGATACTGGTTCCCAAGTTGGGTCGTCGTAGCCCCGCCACTTGACGTAGAATTTGCGCTGGGTTCGTTCGGTGCCAGTCGAAATTGGCCATCGATCGTCGAGGATAGCCTTGACGACATACTCATCGTCGCCTGCCTCTGGATCCCAGCTGTCCTCAGGTAGCAACTCATCGTCGCCTGCCTCTGGATCCCAGCTGTCCTCAGGTAGCAACTCCTCGTCGAAGTCAATTCGGTCATCCTCGCCGAGCCCGTCGGCTAGTTCCGCAGTGGGTCGGCGATTGTCCTCGCGCACTGGCTTGAGTCTGGACACGTGAACTACTGGGCAAACTCGGTAACCTGCCTTGTCGGGTAGCTCAAGCTCATAGGCGAATTCCTCCACCGAAAGGGGCCGTACCACCGGTGGGCGAGCTTGTTGGTCAGTCCTGGTTTTACGCGTTCCAAAAACATCCACCCTCGACTCCCGGGTTCGAACAGCGGTCGGTAAGTGGGATTAATTGTTAGATCGCCGACCTCGGGTGGGTCACTTCGTTCGCCAACCAGTACTACCAGTCGCTCTAGCCTTGTTTCACCATAGCTAGTGTGACCTCATGTTGTCTATTTGCCTCCCTTCTCCAGGACGCATAACCCGTTAGGCTACCAATGATTGATATGAGCACTGCTAGAGAGACTCGGTTCTGGTATCGGCCGTGTCATATTCAGTAATATAAACCAGTTTTGGTGATCAGACTGCCTTCTGTCACTGCTTTTGCCCTCTAGTAACGGAAGAGGAAAAGAGTGCCTCGCACGCATGCCACCCAGCTATCAAACAGGTTCGTAGCTCATGTACCTGATTCCAGTCACTGAGTTTGGTCAGTCCGTCGCTCTATACAAACGTCAGTAAGAGTTTACTGCGCACTGCTTGCGAATTCAGTGTGCCGCTGTATTGGATTATCTATCTAGCTATGTTTCACCTGATTCAGTTTTAGGATTTAACACTTAATAAAGGGGCTCCGACAACCAGTCGTACGGTTGTCGGCAGTTGGTCGGGGAATGGCCACACTTTACGATTTTCCCCGCCAGCCCCAATCAGCTCTCCAGCCTCCCTCATCTTCTACAGCAGGGCCAGTTTGATATACTGGTAGCGCTTGTTGGTCTAGTTTCAACCACCATGGCCCCCACAACACGCAACGGCCCTCAAGATTCAAGCCCTGTTTGTTTGGGGTCGTATACGGGTCGGGTCTGACGTTTTGGTCGGGATTTTCGGGAGGGATGACGTACCATATCATGAGTTAGACGCTGGTTCGTGAGCTCGTCGTTTGCACCGCCAATTTCGCTTCGCTCATGGCGGGCAAGACGTCGAAAAATAGATATCACACCTTGACAGGACAACTACTCCGGCTCACGCGCCGACAATAGCAGACCTTCGCTTCGCTTGCAAACGGTCTCTATGAGGCCTCTGTGGACTGAGATGTCGCTCATCCCATGCTCGGGCTTAAAAAACGCATGGTAAACACCTGATTATTGTATCTAAAAAGCCAGACCAAAAGTCAGGCCCGACCCGTATACGACCCCAAACAGAATTTACCGACAAGAGCACCATGGAAACCCAGCTCGAGGAGCTGCGAGCTCAGCAGGCCGAGCCGGTGAGAACGGCTGAGACCAAGCCCCGTGTCCCAAGCGGCCTGCTCAAATTCAAGGGCAAGCGCGGGGAGGACGTGTGTCAGTGGCTCTTCCAAGTGGAGGCGCTGTGCCGCATTCATGGTCACAACGCGTCCGACAACGAAACGCTTCCAGCAATCGCCAGGACAGCCATGGAAGACCCTGCGTCTGGGTGGTTCCTGTTCTGGGCGTCGAGGACGCCAGCAGAAGAGCAGACGTGGGCGCAGTTTTTCCAAGTCGCGCTCGCCCACTTTGAAGCCTCCAATTATCAAGCCATGCTGCGCCAGAAGCTTCGTCAACTGCGCCAAGTCGATGACATCGAAGACTACAACGGCAAGTATTCGGCACTCATCTTCCGCGTGGAGAACATGAGCGAAGTGGACTAAGTCAGCTACTCTCAAGCCCGCGGCTCAAGCTTACGTCAAGCTGCAGATCATGACGACACTGAGCGACGCAATGGACCAAGCTGTCAAGTACGAGATGTCCCACTTCGGTGGTGACCGCAAGGTGAGACATGAAAAACCCGAACGCGAACAGCGTTTCCGTGGAAAACCAAGAGTGAACCATGCGCAAGACAAGAAGCCGTTAGGCAAGTGCTCGTTCAAGCCTGGTCACTATGCGCCTACAGAACAAAGCAAGCAAGGACCTATGTGCTACTACTGCAAGAAGCCCGGCCACTTCAAGCGCGATTGCAAGAAGATGAAGAGCGACCAGGGAAACAAGCAGCCGCGTTAGTAGAAGAAGGACCTGTCGTGGCGAGGACTGGCGAAGAAGATTTAATCGTAAACGAAGCTACGTTGAATCTGCTTTGCGAAGACACTCTAGTGTACAATCGTGCACCATTGTTTGCTATGGATGGAGACATAGTACACAGCGACAAGAAGTTGAAAGTCATGTTTCTCCTGGATTGTGGTGCTACAACGGTGTATGTATCACGTGGGTTTGTCAAGAAATATGGATTGAAAACCGAAGTATACTCTGGACGTACTATTCGAGTAAAGCTTGGTGATAACAAAATTGGTGAGTCCATGTTGGAATTGGTGAAGATTGACATTCAACTCAAGGGGGTAACCAACTACCAGTGTGTTGCTGTTGTCTTTGACATCCCCGATGAGTTTGATTGTGTTCTCGGGATGCCATTCTTTGTGGATGTACAACCGAACATCGACTGGAAACGTCGATGCTTCAACGATGACGACTCCAGTGGAGCCTCAACAAGAGATAATTCAACTTCCTGCGGGATATGCAGTCAGGCGAATGGCTCTGGGCTTCACGATGCTGTGGACAGCGAAGGCTCTACCACGAGAAGCCGTGGTTCCTGTCGAGCCGCCGTGCCAGAAACGCAGTCGGAGTGCGAGGTGGAAACTGCTGAAAGACCAGCTGGAGACGTGAAGAAGCTCTCTCGGAGAGAGAAGAAGAACGCCAAGGTAGAGGCAATGTTTACTCTTGGAGTAATTGACTCGGAAGGGGTCGAGACCAAGTACATCACAAGGAAGAAGCTGAGGAAGTTTCTACGACTACCTGCAAAGGAAAAGCCTGAACATGATTTCATGATCGTGCTGACAATCGACACGATTAAGGAGATCGAGTGATATCAAGCGGAATGATGACCCTGACAATGGTGGACCCGAGAAGAGTAAACGATTTCTTCAAACAGACTGGGAATCGTTCAAGGATAATACCGCGTTACCTATTCTCGAGGAGTATAAGAACACCGTGTTCAAGCCGGAGTTACCGGATGGATTACCTATGTAGCGTGATATCGAGCATCGAATCGATGTGAAAGATCCGAGCGTAGCTATGTATCGCCAACAGTAGAGATTGTCGCCGGAACAGAAGACAGAGATTGATAAGTGGGTACGCGAGATGATTTCCAAGGGATTAATCCGCCCAAGTATCAGTCCACATGCAGCCCCAACGTTTTGTGTTCGGAAACCCGTTGGGTGGCGCATTATACATGACTACCGGTACCTCAACACGAATACAGTTCGACAGAGTGTGCCGACGACGCGGAAAGATGATGTGTTCGACAGTATGGCAGGCGCCTACTATCTTTCGTGCATGGATCCGATGTCTGCATACTACCAAGTACGAATGAAGACGGATCACATCAAGTATACAGCATTCTTAGCACCAAGAGGATTGTACGAATACCTGGAATTGCCCATGGGAGTACGTAATGCACCAGCCACGATGCATCGATTGACTTCATCTTTGTTCAAGGGTTTATCACATACAAGTTCGTTTTACGACGATATTTATATTTTCACCAAGTCGAGGGATATTAACGAACATCTTCAAGCGATACGTGACGTGTTGGAAATCTTGAAGGTGAACAAGCTGTATGTGAAGTTGTCCAAGTGTGTATTTTGCGCTGAAGAGATTCCATGCCTTGGTGATTTCATCGGACGCAATGGTGTTCGAATCGACCCCGACAAGGTGCAAACAATTCGGGATTGGCCAGTTGATAGGACTCAAGACAACTTCACAGCTTTCTCGGTTTGACTGGATACGTACAACGCTTTTGTGAACAGTACGCGGAGCTGACCGCACCACTGTTTACTCTGTTGAAGAAGAAGAACCAACGGAACTCAAAGATCTCATTGAATGCGGATCAGCTAAAGACCTTCAAGGAACTAAAGCGACGACTCGCGGATACACTGTTTTACACTTGCCCGACTTTACGAGGCAGATACACATAAGAACTGATGCAAGTCAGTTTGCTGTTGGTGGTGTTCTTTTTCAAGTGGTTGATGGTGTCGAACGACCGATCGCATTTACAAGTCGCAAGATGAAATCAGCAGAGCTGAAGTATCCAACTCAGCAACAAGAGCTACTCGCAATTGTCAACGCGTTAGCTGCATTTCGGATTTACTGTTTGGATCGACCGGTGATGCTTGAAACGGATCACAAGTCTCTCGAAGGGATTTTCCAACAGAAAGTGGCGAACCGCCGTCTCGCTCGATGGTACGATATACTTGTGGAATACCAACCAGTTTTCGCGTATCTTCATGGTGCCAAGAAGGGAATTGCTGATGCACTCAGTAGAAGGCTGGACTTTAAACCTGAAACGAAGGAGTTCTACGATCTACTCGTCCCAAGTTTCAACGAGACCAGCTACCACTGAGATCCGACCCACAAGTGATTTGATCAAATCAATCATTGAGGGTTACAAGAAGGACAAAGTGATCCAAGAAATTCGACGTGTAATTGAGAAGCGCAGTGATGATTCTACAAGTCAAAGAGTGTCTGGAAAACAGTACAAGGTTTATTTTGTGGTAGACAATCTCGTGTGGTATCAAGGATCAACTGACATGAAGCCCAGGATTGTAGTCCCTAACATATTAAGTCTGAAGCACAAGATTATTGCCGAAATCCATGATGCCAACTACGGTGGCCACCCCGGTACTGATCGTACGAACTTGAAGTTACAAGCAGACTGGTATTGACCACGGGTGATCCGGACGATCAAGAAGCACATTGCTGACTGCAAAGACTGTCGGCGAAACAAGCCTCGACTTTCGAAGACTCCTGGGTTGATGGAACCTTTACAAATTCGGGATGAGCGATGGCGTTCTATTTCGATGGATTTTATTACTGACCTTCCGGAAACTTAGCGAGGAAACAACTCTATTTGGGTGGTAGTCGACCGGTTGACCAAGCGTTCACATTTTATTCCAACAGTGAAGATAGTTTCAGCTCAAGAAGTAGCGACACTTTTTATCGATAACATTTGGAGACTTCATGGAACACCACAGGATATTGTATCGGACCGTGACACTAAGTTTATCTCTGGATTTTGGAGTCAAGTGTTCGAGGACGTCGGGACCAAGCTCAAGATGACGGTTGCATACCGTGTTCAAGGTGACGGACAACTGAGCGCACCAACCGTACGCTCGAAGAATATCTACGCTGTTTCGTATCACCTCGGCAAGACAACTGGGATGCACACCTAGCGAATGCGGAGTTTGCCTTTAACTCAGCTGTCAACTCCAGCATCAAGATGTCACCGTTTGAAGCAGATTTTGGCTACGTACCAGCCAGCCCACTATCAGCTCTTGCGGCTTCCAAGCGACAACGACTAAAAGGAGGACGACAACAAGGTGTCAAGTTTACAAAACATCAAGCTGCAGTATTGCTGTAGTGTCTAGAAGCGCTAGATGATGATCAAGCTTACATGGCCGACGTATATGACAAGGGACGCAAGGAGCAAGAATTCAAGGTCGGCGACCGTGTGTATCTGAGCACGAAGAACCTCGACACAGCGCATACTGGATTCCCAAACTCTCACAAGCTCGGCCCCAAGTGGATTGGACCGTACTCAGTTGTACGTACGGTTCACAAGCACGCATACGAGCTCAACCTGCCACCGGGGTTAAAGCTTCACCCCGTGTTCAACACTAGTTCGCTCAAGCCGTACGAGCAGCCTAACCGACTTTCAAGATGATTTTACATGACGGCAGTGTTGGTCAGCTTGTGAAAGCTGTGCTCCAGAAGCGCTAGCGCCAAGGATCGTGGCAGTACCTCATTCGGTGTGTGGCTGAGGAGAAGCCCACATGGGAGCCACTAGAGAACCGGCATCAAGTGTAGGACTAATTCAAGAGTTTGAAGCTAGCAAATCCAAGAGGTCAAGCAAACGTCGGAGAGCTACCACACCATCGGACAATTTACGACGAAGTACACGCAAGCGCAACCGAGATCACAACCCCTCGCGTGAGCAACATTAGTTGCGTGATGTGGTATACATGACAAGAAGGTTGTGTATGACGGAGCACAAGCATACTCAATCCAAGTCAAGCACTTACGTCTATTTTTTGGAAAGTTACGACACTGTCACGAAACTCCTCCCTACTGGACCTTCACTCGCCGAACGAAGATCAAACCCGCAAGCCGCTCAGCCCCGTACTCTCGCAGAGCTCCACGATCGGCAGTGGCGTCGGTGGCAAAATAACCGGTCGGGGTCACCACCAGGACGAAACAGTGCGCGCGGCGACGTGGGTTCGGGTGAAACCCCGCGCAAATGTACACGCCTGGCCTTAAACCCATCGAAACCAGGTGCGCTGTTGTATTTTGCCCAGAAACACTGTCGGTATGCAGGTTTTGCGCGAGAGTATCATGTCGCACTTCAGGGCTGCCCAACACTCGCGCTCGGCGATTAAGCTATTTGGTGAAGCGGAATAGTGTGGGCCACACAACTTCCATCGACCCGCGATGCGGTTGGACCATGAGCGTGTATTCATCAACAAGAGCCGGGGTCGACCTACCGGGGAGACCAAGGATATCCGCCGCGATAGAGAGCGCCACGAAACCACAACGGCCAACGCGATCAGCTTCGATGGACAGGGGGATATCCCGCTCTTCACAAAACCGAGCGAAGGATATGCATTCATCGGAGTCTTTCCACGCGTCCACAATCTCAAGGTCTTCGCTGAAGTCATCTTCCTCAGCAAGCACAGCAGCGCGAGGCTCCCAGGTACGACTGCCGTACCCTGTGTAACCTGCCCAAATCACCCAGTACTCGTATGCACCAGGAACGCCACGACGGTTCACAATCGACCAGACCACGTAACGGCGTTCGACGCGCGGCACAGCCAAGGTTCGGATCTCACGAAGCTGGACAGCAAGAGTAGAAGCAGAGGAATTTCGAGCATCAACCTGACGACCAAGCGAGGGCGCTACACGGACCATGACGAACCGAAGAGTGGAACCTATGAAGATGACGCTGCCCGACATGGAGTCTAGATGGAGAGAAAACGTCGTGGCCAAACACGTCAGCGTGTTTGCGCAGGACCCATGAAGCGATACGCTGGACGTGGGCAGACCGAAACCGAGTCGGACGATGCGGAGCGAATTCAATTGTGTGTTTTGAGTCCATCCTGGCAGCGCATGATGGTAATCCTACAGCCAAACGAGCGTGAGCTGGATAAGACAGGAAGACGAAGATAAAGACAAGAGCATGAAGATGACCAGCTTCAAAACATGAAGGCTATTCTTTCGAGGAAGGGTGCGTGTATTAGATTATCTATCTAGCTATGTTTCACCTGATTCAGTTTTAGGATTTAACACTAAATAAAAGGGCTCCGACAACCAGTCATACTGTTGTCGGCAGTTGGTCGGGGAATGACCACACTTTACGATTTTCTCTGCCAGCCCCAACCAGCTCTCCAGCCTCCCTCATCTCCTACAGCAGGGCCAGTTTGATATAGCCGCACTGAATTCGGGCGAGCTGAATTCGCAAAACAGTGCGCAGTAAACTCTTGTGTGCGGCACACTGAATTCGCAACCAGTGCAGTAAACTACGCACACTGTGCGTACTGGATTCAGTTGTACGTGTAGCTACATGTACATGACACGTACCGAGTGGGTTGAAGGCACGGGTACATGTATCACAAGAAAGGCTCAAGTTGCTGCCAGTAGGTCTCTCCAAAACTGTGAACCAGCACTGCTGCCATCGAATCCCTCTCCTTGGGTGTAGATTTGCTCATGTGCATGAAACGACGACGAGCAAGCATCTACATGTACTTCGAAGTATCCGACAGCATGGATATCGAGCGCCGTCAGCTGCGCTCTTTCCTGCTTGGGTCACTGCGCCTGTGCAGCATGCATCTATGCACTTCAACGTTCTGGCGGATATCCGTTTGCGCGTATTATAGCATCAGCGTCGGCAATGAGAGGACGGACTTCGTCACGGAGCGTTCATGCAGGATGCCCGCACCGATCCGCACCTCGCTCTGCCCTCTTTATCTGGTCGAAAGGCTCGGTCGCCACGGCGATATCTTGACCCAAGCAGATTCAACCACACGCTCGGCCGAGAGCGCCCAGTGGGCGCCGCCCACGCCAGTCGGTACGTGCGCTCATATCAGAGCGACGTGCTTCTAGTCCAGCTTCGGTCGACTTCCGGCGCGGGTGCAGTTTCCCCTTTCTGACTCAGCCTCTGAGGCCCACGCGTCGTGTTCCGCCGTGTAAACGAACCAAGACCCTCGAAGAAAACACTCGGACTCGCTTTTGCTTTGCACTTGTTACTCTTTGGCCGCGCTGCGCGGGGGCGCATCTAGATACTACTTACTACTTGCGACTTGGGCCAGTTACATTAAATAGACTTCACATACTACTTTCTCCTAACTCTCGTGCTACTCTTCGGTCGTCTCCTTGCCATATTATGGGGGCAGTGTCACGGCGCCGAGCTGATCTGGAAGAAACTGCTGGTGCGGTAACGTGCGGGCTCGCCGGCCGCCGACACGCGCAGGAAATACTTGGAGCCCGACTCCATGCCCCACGGCACGCGGTGGTACGTGAAGAAGCCCGTGTTGGGCGCCTCCTTGGCGATGAGCGTGGTAGCGCTCAGCCCGTCCTCCAGCAGCTCTATGCAGAGCTTGTCGACGCGCGCGTCCAGCACCTTCCACTCGATCTGCACGGGCTTGCCGCGGGTCCAGACCGTGTCCGGGGCGGGTGAAACCAGCGCCACAAGCGGCGCGCCCTCCTCGTGGCACTCGCTGGCGAGCTTGGCGGGGCCCGAGCTCTTGCCGTACACGCGCAGGTGCTGCAGGTGGTGGTGCGCCTTGAGCGAGTGCGAGAGCGACTGCTGCGGCGGCGAGCTGGGCGGGAACGTGCTGCCGAACTGCGCCGTGAGGTCGTAGCTGCGCCGCCGCATGTTGGCACGGCCGTCGGCCGACATGGCGCTGAACGTGTGTCTGCGGTGGTCCAGCGCCTCCTGCTGGCGCGTCATGATGGCGACGGAGCCCGTGGACTTGCGCAGCAGCGTCTGCTGCAGCTCGTCCAGCTCGTCGCGCTCGTGTTCCTGCTCAGCGTCGCTGCTCTCCTCAGTGTGCTGCTGCTCCATCTCGGGCACGGGCTGGAAGCGCAGCGCCTTGGGGGACGGCAGCGACGACGGCGCGCGCTTGGTCTCGAGCGGCGCCTTGGGCTTGGCGTCCGCGGCCTGCGGGGACGGCTCGCTGCTGCTGTTGGTGGGACTGCCGCTGGCGCTGCTGGTGGGCGCGGCGGGGAGGTCCATGGAGAGCCGCTGCAGTACGGCGGCGGCCAACGCCTTGTGCGGGGAGGAAGGCGGAGGAGTGGGGGAAGTGGGGGAGGAGGTCGAAGCTGGCAGCGAGCGCATACGCCGCGCGTCCAGCGGCGGGGCGGCCTCGGGCGAGGCGGCGAAGAACGGCCGCAGCAGGCAGTGCACCAGCAGCAGCCCGAGGCGGGCGAGGCGCGCGCCCCAGCGCTCTCCGAGCTCCTCCTTGATGCGGCGCGGCGGCGCGGCGATGGTGGCGCGTGCGCGCGGGGCTACGAGCGTCCGCGCGAACGACACTGTGGGGGGGGCAGCCGAGCCGAGCCGAGCTTATTCGTGCGCTGGGCGGCGGCGGGGCTGACTGGCCAAATGCGAAATGGGCAGGTGGGCGGTCGCGCACAGCACGGGCGGCGTCGTTGCGTGCCAGCCCGGCCAGCTTCTCACGCGCCCCGACAGACGAATCCAGCTGGGGTCGTGCGCAGGTAATCGGCGAATGAGGCGCACCTGCGGGCGGCACGCATCAGCGCCGCGGGCACGCCAGAGCCCTAACCCGGACCAAATTGCATTTGGGCCCCCGGTTTGGGCCTGCCTCAGCCGGCACGCACGGCAGCTCAGTATGCAAAATAGTCCTCTTCCAATCGAACGTTAACACTATGCTTCGCCGGGCCTGATCTGTCCGACTCTCGCGCCCATCTATGTCGCCGAGCGGACCAATTTTGGTCCAGAGTCTCCGCTCACAGGCCGACAGCGGGCCGTTGCGGCCCTCCCGGCCGATAGTCAGCGCTCGCTCGGCGTGCGTGCGTGCGCACGTGTGGTGGCGCCACTTGCCATTTTCGACGAAGTGGAGGGTGCGCGAGCCCGCGCGCGGGCCGGAAACCATCGAGCTTATTCCACTGAAGCTCGCCGTCGCTCGTGGTGAGCCACAGCTGGCGCAGCTTCAAGGGGGCCGCGCAGCGATACACGGCGCGCCCCAGACGGGCCGTGCCGACCCTTTTTTTGGTCTGCGCACGCAAATGCGCTGACTCGCAAAATGGACCTGTGCACTGCTGCTGGCTTGAGCTAAGCTCGGTGTCGTCGTCGTCGCGCTGCTGCGGCCGACGCCGCCGCTGCGTGGTCGTCCGCCGCGACTCGGCGGGAAGCTCGACGCGATCCCGAGATAGACGTGGTCCCGCGCAGGAGGCGCTGCCTAATGGCGTGAGTGCTATTGCTCCATCAGACAGGGGGCTGCGGCGCAAGCGGCATGAAGAGGTATTGGGTAGCCAGAAGCGGTGGCAGGCAGACCGCCTCGAGACACGTTAACTCTCACTGCCGCGGGAAGCCCACCGTCGCTTGCCCGGCCGTAAGGGGTCGTGACGGCGGAATCTGCTGGTCCAGCGCGCAACCAAAGCGCTGCGGCCGCTGCGCGCTGCCCACCGGCTGCAGCGTCTATAGCTAGTCGAGCCGCCGGCTGCCCGACGTCAGAGCTTCGGCTAGAACTGCAACAACGGCCGGCAGGAAGGATCTGCTCGCGGAGGGGCCACTGTAGAGGGACATGATATGCGATCGGCTTCGAAGTTGCGGCGCCCTTCTCCCTTCCTTCTCTTGTTCTACCGGCGTCGGCGGCGCATATTCAACCGAACAACCGCGAGGCCCAGCAACATAGCGAAGCCGAGACATCGCTAGCATTGCTGCCCGGCGGCAGCGGTGGCGCCAGGAGCAGCGCTGCGGCCGCCGAGAGAAGCCTGCGATCTTGGCTCGGGTCTCTGCCGTGTGGAGCGTCGCCTGTTACGCGGCAACTTGAAGCGCCGTCAGCTGCTTTTTAAGCCAATCGTGGGCCGCGATCCGGATCCGACTTCCTGCGCCACGTCAGCGAATAAGAAAAATCCAGACACGTTGAAGTCAGTGTCGGACACTTCAAGCTCTAGGCGCGCTGGCATCCGAGACCGGGGGCCCGGAACAAAGTGGGCGACTATGGCGGCGCGAGCCGGCCGCACTGACGCCGGTAGGGCGAGCCGACGCTTCGGCTTCAATGGGATATCATGTCAACGTCTCGGCGCAGGGCTGTCTGCGCGTCGCTCGTCTGCAGCGCTGGCAGCCTCAAGGGCCCGGGCCGGGCCCCGACGGGCTCCGTTATTGGGTTCGTGCCCCAGGGGTTTCAGGGCTCGCGGCGGAGGGAGCGGTGCATACCTAAGTCGAGATGGCGCAGTCGGTGCAGGCCTCGTGCTGCAAGAGGACGAAAGGCCGGCACGGGGGAGTCCCCGCCTAATCTGGACCTGAGTTTACGCATGTACCCTCCAGAGATAGTACCGGATTGTGGTCGGGATTTGCTGTCCTACCGGTGCAAAGACACCTCATGTACTGAATTAGCGTAGGATCAGAGGGAAAGTGTCGTACCTCGGCTTCCCATGATGCATGAACGCGTTGCTAAATGGCGAGGGTAAATGGAAGGCTGGCAGCGAGCATAATGTTTGGCAGTTGCTAGCTACATGCACGTCAGCACCCCATCACTCTCCAAAACTCCGCCTCCGCCATGCCGCCCAAATCCATCGGTCACCCGAAGAGGCTACGTGCGACTCGAACATCCTTCAGAAGGCCATGTTGTGTGAAATGGCCCGGGTGCAAGCTTCCATGCGCGACGTGCGGGCCTTGCAAGAATGGGCGACCCGGGCTTTCGACTTGCCTCAACTGCCGTCAAACTCTACT